>ML291887.1:8600-36113 GCA_005239495.1 Nicotiana undulata
GGGTTGCTCTACGTGAACGCGTAACTTTAACTAGGCTGGGTAGGGGACTTGAGGGACTCTATGCAAACGCGAGCCATGTCTCGTGAACACGAAGGTGAGGCGGGCTATACCTTTGCAAACTCGTTGTGTCTCGCGCGATCGCGTAAGTCTTTGGGACACAGCTCTTCGCAAGCGCGACAGTGTTCACACGATCGCGATGAACACTGTTGTCCAGCTATTCAAAATAGAAATGAAAAACGGGAATTGGCCATTCTTTCAAAAATTTCAAAACTAAGAGACCTAGAGACGATTCTTCCACAAGATTTTCTTCCCTAAATTTGGATAAGTTATTCTAACCTACTTTCATTCAATTACCCAATACATTTCATGAATTTTTAACCTAAAATCTAGGATTTTCATGGTAGAAATTGGGGTTTTGGCTCCAATTAGGATATTCTGGTTTGGTCTCGCTGAGTAATATTACTTGTGTAAGGTATTGTTGAGTACAAGCTTTTCATTTTCCATGTTCTGAAGTTTAAGTATTGAGAAGGGTCTTGTGTTGAATTGTTAAATTTCTATACTTCCTGTGTAAATGATATGAATATGGTGTGATCGGGTTGCACGCCACAATAGGTGGAATAAGGGTGATATATTGAAGAAGAATATGGGTAAATTGATATTACACGGTGGAATAGAGTTGCACACCGCAACATGTGTAATAAGGGAGGAATGTGGTGAAATAAGGGTGAGCAATGATTGTAACTATTGTGATATGGTGGGATCAGACTCGTAGCTTTTAGTCCCCGAGTGATATGGCCTCGACCTTAATATCGAGGGTATGCCTTTTTAGGGGTCTTACAAGTTCGAGTATATAGCCTTGGCCTTATTATCGGGGGGATGCCTTTTTTAAGGTCTTATAAGTTCGGATATGCCTCATTGAGGTCTTATAAGTTTGAGTATGCCTCATTGAGGTCTTATAAGCTTGAGTTTGGCTCATTGAGGTCTTATAATTTCGATTTTGCCTCATTGAGGTCTTATGAGTTCGAGTTTTTGACGACTCAATATGTTCACTGTCGAAGACAGTCCCCGAGTGTTCGGATGTATTTGGCCCTTGAGCCGTTTAACAAAAATAGTAGACTTCTTTGAGGCACAAAGTGTTTTGATATAATAAGAATGCTTTTTCAAATGATTGATACATGCGTACATGTTTTGCCATCGGGGGCTCGATTATTCTTCATGGAGACGGTTCATTTGACCGTTTGGCCCATTACAACATTCTCTTATCGAGGCCCTCTTCGGCGTAACTTGTTTTCTTCGAAAAAGTTACCTTCGAGGGTGATGCCCCCTAGTATTCGAGGTTGATTGAAAAAGAAGCCTTGAATACTTGTTGAATTTTCTTTAGGTAGCATATAAGTGTTGCCTCGTTAAACACCTTGTCGGTAAAACCCATTTGGGATAAAACCCGATCTAAGGGAAAAAGAGTGCAACACATGCTTTAAAACTCAAGGTCTTCGAGTCGAAGGGTGCTTCGATATCTCCAATCGAACACCTGCAAAAAGTTAGCATGAAATATAAATGAAAAGGGAGAAGGTTATACCTTAGCAATAATATCGTTTGAGTAGCGATATGTTCCAATTGCTTGGTAGTTGCTCGCCTTCCATAGTGCTAAGCTTGATCCTTTACCTACTACCCCGAGGACACGGTACGGTCCTTCCCAACTAGGGCCTAACTTCCCTTCATTTGGGTTTCGAGAACTAAGTCCTCGACTCTAAAGTATCGAAGGTTTGCTCTTCTGTTGTAGTACCTTTCGATCCTTTGTTTTTGAGCGGCCATTCGGACTAGTGCGGCCTCACGCTTTTCATCTAGTAGCTCGAGGGAGGTGTTCATGGCCTCGTTGTTTGGGTCCTCGGTGGCATGCTGAAATCTGACGCTCGGTTCCTCGACCTCAACTGGTATCAATGCCTCGTACCCATATACCAAAGAGAACGGGGTCTCCCCTGTGCTCGACTTCGAAGTCGTTCGATACGCCCATAGTACTTCGGGCAACACTTCTCTCCACTTCCCCTTCGCATTCTCTAACCTCTTCTTTATGTTTTGAATGATAGTTTTGTTTGTGGACTCGGCTTGACCTTTTGCACTTGGGTGGTAAGGCATCGATAGGATTCATTTGATTTTACGATCCTCGAGGAATTTTGTCATCTTACTGCCGATGAACTGCTTCCCATTATCACATGTAATCTCGAAGGGGATCCCGAATCAGCATATGATGTGGTCCCATATGAAGTCGATGACTTCTTTTTCTCTTATCTTCTTGAAGGCTTGTGCTTCTACCCATTTTAAGAAGTAGTCAGTCATAAATAAGATGAATCTAGCTTTACCTGGCGTCGTTGGTAGGGGGATGACGATGTCCATCCTCCATTTCATGAATGGCCACGGGGATAAGACTAAGTGTAGTTGTTCACCGGGTTGATGAATCATCCGTGCGAATCTTTGGCATCTGCACATCTTTGAGCGAACTCCTTGGTGTCCTTTTCCATGCTATCACAATAATACCCCGCTCTGATTACCTTTCGAACTAAAGAGTTGGCACCAAAGTGGTTTCCACAAGTGCCTTCGTGGATTTCTCGTAGCACATAATCGGTGTCCCCTGGTCCCATGCATACTGTCAGTGGTCCATCGAAGATCCTCTTATACAATGTTCCATTCTCATAGAGTGAAAATCAGACTGCTTTGGCTTGAAGGCCCCTCAATTCTTTTGGATCCGATGGGAGCTTCCCATGTTTCAAGTAGTTGGTGCACTTGTTTCTCCAATCCCATGTTAGACTCGTTGAGTTGACTTCTGCATGGCCTTCTTCGATTACCGACTTTGATAGTTGTACGACAGTCCTCGGGACTATGTCATCTTCTTCGACCGAGGATCCCAAGTTTGTGAGTGCATCAGCCTCGCTGTTCTGTTCTCGAGGTATGTGGACCAGGGTCCATTCTTTGAAGTGATGCAATGTCACTTGAAGCTTGTCCAAGTATCTTTTCATCCTATCTTCTCAAACCTCGAAGCTTCCATTTACTTGGTTGACAACCAGAAGAGAGTCACATTTTGCTTCGATGACCTCTGCTCCTAGGCCATTGGCTAGTTCGAGACCTGCAATCATGGCCTCATACTCGGTCTCATTCTTAGTCAACTTTGAAGTTTTTATAGATTGTCTAATTATGCCGCCCGTATGAAGTTTTAGAACTATACCGAGTCCGAACCCTTTCACATTCGAGGCTCTGTCAGTGAAGAGGGTCCATACCCCCGATGATTTGTCCATTTTTAACAAGAGTTCTTTCTGTACTCCGGGAACGAGGGCAGGCGTAAAATCGGCCACAAAGCTGCCAAAATATGAGACTTGGTAGCCGTCCGAGGTTGATATTCGATATCATACCCTCCTAGTTCGATGGCCCATTTGGCCAATCGGCCCGATAATTCGGGCTTATGCAAGATGTTTCGAAGTGGATATGTAGTTAATACATATATAGGATGACATTGAAAGTATGGTTTCAACTTCCTAGATGCACTTACTAAGGCAAGAGCTAACTTTTTTAAGTGCGGATACCTGGTTTCAGCATCTCCTAGGGTCCGACTTAGGTAATAAACAGGGAATTGCGTACCTTGTTCTTCTCGAACCAACACACCACTTATCGCTACTTCGGACACGGCCAAATACAAGTATAGTGTTTCGCCCTCCTTCGGGGTGTGGAGCAAATGTGGGCTCGAGAGATACCGTTTTAATTCTTCCAACGCCTGTTGGAATTTGGGACTCCACTCGAAGTTGTTCCTCTTATTGAGTAGGGAGAAGAAACGATGACTCTGATCCGAAGACCTCGAGATGAATTGACTTAAAGCTTCTATTTGCCCGGTGAGCCACTGCACGACTTTCACATTATTCACCATGGTGATCTCCTGATGGATTTGATATGTCGGGGTTGATCTCGATCCCCCTGTTCGACACCATGAAGCCCAAAAAGTTTCCCGGTCCGACTCCGAAAGCGCATTTTTTGGGGTTGAGATTCATGTTGTAATTTCTTATGATATCGAACGTCTCCTACAAATGAGTCAAATGGTCCTCTGCGTGCATGGACTTAACTAGCATGTCATCAATGTAAACTTCCATAGATTTGCCTATTTGATGTTGGACATCTTATTAACTAGGCGTTGATATGTAGACCCTGCGTTTTAGCCCGAAGGGCATTACATTATAGCAATATGTACCATACGTCGTGATGAACGAAGTCTTTTCCTAGTCCTCCGGGTTCATTTGAATTTGATTGTACCCGTAGTAGGCGTCAAGAAAAGTAAGGATCTCATGGCCAGCCGTAACATCGATTAAACGGTCGATGCTTGGCAGTGGGAAGGAATCTTTAGGGCATGCTTTGTTCTAATCTTTGTAATATACACACATTCTAAGTTTATTCTCCTTTATAGGGACTACCACTATGTTAGCTAGCCATTCAGGGTAATTTACTTCCCTAATGGATCCTATTTTGAGAAGTTTTGTTACCTCATCTTTGAAGAATGCATGCTTTACCTCGGATTGAGGTCTTCTTTTTTGCTTCACCGATTTGAACCTGGGATCAACACTTAGTCGATGGGTGGTTATCTACGGTGGGATCCCTGTATATCTAAATGGGACCAAGCGAAGCAGTCAATGCTATCAATAAGAAATTGAATAAGTTTTTTTCCTGAGTTCGGGGGTTAATCCCGTTCCCAAGTTACCTTTCGTTCTGTAAAATGCTCAATCAATACTGTCTGCTCGAGTTCTTTGACACTGGACTTTGTTGCATCTGATTCCTCGAGGAAAACGAAGGCTCGGGAGGTGGGGGGTGAGGAAGTTTTCTTCTCCGTTCTCGACCACCTGTTCATCAATCACCTGTCCCTTGCGCTCAATCGAGGGTATTGTCTGTGGTTGCTATTTAACTACCTGCTTGTTTTCTGCATTCTCCGAGGTGGATGGATTCGATATTGGTGCTAAGTTGTGCACCGTGAAAACCTCCTTAGTTGCATGCTGCTCTCCATATGTCGTTTTTACTCCATCCTTTGTTGGGAACTTCATCATTTAATGAACAGTTGATGGCACTACCCTCATGCTATGAATCCATGGCCTTCCAAGTAAGGCGTTGTACCTCATGTCACCTTCGATGACATGAAACTTGGTCGCTTGTATTGTTCCGTCCACATTGACTGGGAGGATGATTTCCCTCTTTGTTGTTTCACTTGCCATGTTGAATCCATTCAGAACTCGAGAGGCGAGTATGATTTGGTCGAGCAACCCGAGCTGCTCCACGACCCTCGACCTGATTATATTAGCCGAACTACCTGGATCCACAAACACACGTTTGACTTGAACTTTATCTAAAAGGAAAGAAATTACTAGTGCATCATTATGAGGCTAAGATAAGGCCTCGATGTCTTCGCCGGTGAATGTAAGAGTATCCTCGGGTATGTAGTCCCGAGATCGCTTCTCCCTTGTGATGGAAAGTTTTGTTCGTTTTAATACGGGTCCCTGTAAGACGCCGACTCCTCCAATTATCATGTGAATGACATGCTGGGGCTCTTCTGGTTCATTATCCATCTTGAATCTCTCTCTCAAAAATGATTCTTGGCCCGGTCGCTGAGAAACTCTCGAAGGTGCCCCTCGTTGATTAGTTGGGCTACCTCCTCTCGAAGATGTCTGCAATCCTCGGTCCTATAACCATGAGTACCGTGGTACTTACTCATTAAGTTGGGGTTACTCTAAGAAGGATCTAACTGTATGGGCTTGGGACATCTTGTGTCTCTAATCTTTCCGATGGATGATACGATGTCTGAGGCATCGATGTTGAAGTTTTACTCAAACAATCGGGGTGCCTCCAATGGTCTCGTGTGTTTGTCAAACCCGATTTTGCTCATGATTCCCCGGTAACCTTTGCCTCGATCCGCTCTTCGATCATTTTGAGATATACTACGTCTCGAAATGTTTCTTCGATCTTCGACATATGGTTGATATCTGTCCTTGTTTGGTCTCGGTTCCCTTTCTGTATTTCTTGATTCCTTTGTTAGTAGTCTGCTTGGATACACTGAACCCGAGGGGGCTCCCAATTGGTCATCCTCGACCTTGATTTTTCATTGATACTTGTTGTGAACATCCGCCCAAGTTACGGCGGAATACTCAATCAAGTTTTGCTTCAACTGCTTCGAAGCTATTGAGATTCGTTCATTCAGTCCTTGGGTGAAAGCTTGCACAATCCAATCATCGTAGACTGGGGGTAATTCCATTCTCTCCATTTGGAAATGGGATACAAACTCCCTTAGCATCTCGTTCTCTCTTTTTTTGGTTTTGAACACATCGTACTTCCTTGTAGAAACTTTTATGGCACTAGCATGTGCCTTTACAAAAGAGTCTGCTAACATGGCAAACGAATCAATAGAGTTCGGGGGGAGGTTATGATACTACATCATGGCCCCTTTTGACAAAGTTTCTCCAAACTTCTTCAAAAGGACATACTCGATCTCGTCGTCCTTTAAATCATTTCCTTTTATACCACAGGTATATGTGGTGATATGCTCGTTGGGATGTGTGGTCCCGTTGTACTTTGGGATATCGGGCATCCTGAACTTATTTGGAATGGACTTCGGAGCCGTACTTGATGGAAATGGTTTCTGCACGAACTTCTTCGAATCCACTCCCTTCAAAATCGGGGGTGCTTCCGGGATCTGGTCGACTCTCGAGTTGTATGTTTCTACCTTTTTATCATTGTCCTCTATCTTCTTTTCTCCTGACTCGATTCTCTTGGTGATATCCTCAAGCATTCTCATGATAGTGGGGTCTGTTCCTGACCCATCTGTCGCGCCCCCTTTTTATTTTCTTCGCGGAGTCCGGGTTTCGACATTATTGGGACAACTCGTTTCCTTTTGGGAAAGGGGTACAAGAAATTGAAGAGTTGCTACCTAACAAATTAAGGTGCGTTAGGTCACCTATTGCAAGTAACTCATGAAAACAGTTTGCATTACCAGAGATTGGGTAAGGGCTTGAAATTACTTCGAGGGGAAGGTGTTAGGCACCCCTCGAGGTCCACAACGGTGGGTCCCGGCCAAACTTACTTTCGTGAATTAGTCAATTAACAGATAAGTAGTCTAAGCACACATATGTAAAAAGAATAAAAGACTTACGACAGATAAGTAGTCTAAGCACACATATGTAAAAGGAATAAGGGAAGTCCTAGGTTGGTTAGCCTATAGGATCACATCTGTACAATACCCGGTAATTCTCCTCAACTAGAGTAGCTACACGTGGCATTAGCACACATGTCATCATATCCTTTTACTACCCATTACCCGACCCTTAGCGGTTATATAAGCAATTTTAATTAACGACCTCCAAGCGTTATTTTACTCTTCCCTTCCTTGTGGTCCTGGAGGTGTTTAGGACCCCTAAGCTTAGGCAGTTCTAGACCCTCCTAAGGTGTTTAAAAGGTAAAATCTAAGCGACAACAAATAACATATAGGACTATCAAATAGGGAAGCAATTTAGGGGGTGCATGTTTACCTCCACACATAAACAAATAAGTAGCACGTCTTAAATAGAAGATTTTAAATAATTTCAGAAGGTCCTAGAACAGGATATGTAGGTGAGCATCACAAACACAGAATATGCAGCATTTTTTAAGCGAAGTGAAAGAAACCTAATCAGTTTGCCTACTAATTTTAAAACCTATTAAAACTTGACAATTTCACACAAAATAAATTGAGCACAACTTCACAGTTTTAAGAACATTAATTACCTAAGGCTTGCCTAGGCGTGGGACTGTATGCAATCATAATTCTGGGAACTAATTAAAACAACTTGAAGTTATTCAGTCCTATAGGCATGCTGATCTAGGCGATTGATGTTACAAACAAGTGATTTCATGCATATTCATACTAGAACATGATACCTATGTGTTGGGGCTGTTTTTAAACCTCTTGATAGACAATTATTTATTTAAGCGATGTAGGTACAATTTAAAGCAAATGCAAGTAGAGTCCTAAGGCAGGATTTCTAATGCACAAAGAGAGATGGTCATTTTATTAGGCAGTATTAGTAATAACTTAATGATAGGATTGCTAGGTGATTAAGACTTAGGCATAATCAGAAATAAAATGATGAACTATAACATGTTTTCTAATATGTAGAAGCAGTAAATATGATTATCCTAAGGCAGTATATCTAATGCACAACTTTATGGCATGAATTTTAATACAAATAAGCATCGAAAACCTAGTGGCATGATATCTATTGCATAATATAAACCTAAAGCATGATTTCTATTGCAAATCAACATAATAAAAACCAAAAGCAGGATTTGTACCCGATTTCCCAAAAATCATATAGGAACCCTCTCCTTTTTACTAATTACCCCAATATCTGTTTACCAAGATCATTATTACATACCAGGAGTGAATGAATTACAAAAATAAATGAAACTATAGTATAGGGAGCCTGAATCAGGCCCAAAGTAAACCTGGGAATGCCATGCCTTCAAAACAGTCTCAGATGCGAAGAATCTGATAGCCAATAGTGTGTCCTGGTGTGTCAGAGTTCCTTAAGGACCTCAGGGATCCAGGGCAGTGCTCACACCAAGACCCTTTCTCAAATAGAGATTGGTTATGTGCAGTGTGGAAGAGCCAACCCCAGTGTGCCAGAGTTCGAAGGAATCTCATAGATTCCTAGGCAGTACACACACTGGAGGGGCATAACCTAGTAGTCTAAGAGTAAAGTGAGAGTTCTTTACATAGTTTTTGAAGACTTAGTAAAAACAATGTAGAGATAACCTTCAAGAGTGAAACGATTTTCAGGAATGGAAACAATTTTACAAAACTACTAAGACAGGAAAACAGTTTTGAAATCAATTGAGAAGAGCCTGTATTCAACATGCAATCACACAAACTCAGAAAGCCTAGAATTACAACCACTTAATAGGCAGCTTTACACACAGGGGTGAAGTGGGTTGGGAACACATAGAGTTCACATTAGGGGGCACATGAACATGGTACAATAGAGGCATATAGACAACAAATGCACAAAACACTTAGGAGTCTTAGAGACTTAACAAGTTAGCCATGATAATAGGCAATTAAGACATAGGGCAAGGAGGTAGTAAAATCATGTTGAAGACAAGTGTG
This sequence comes from Nicotiana undulata, assembly GCA_005239495.1. Classification (NCBI taxonomy): domain Eukaryota; kingdom Viridiplantae; phylum Streptophyta; class Magnoliopsida; order Solanales; family Solanaceae; genus Nicotiana; species Nicotiana undulata. Next base: position 17,758 of record ML291887.1, read on the forward strand.
TATTGGACAAAATTAGACATACAATTAGGGCCAATCGAATGCATTAGGAGACTAAGTAACTAACATGATCACACTAGTTAAGAGAAGTAAGAAGGGACTAAGTAAACATGCTGGACAAGTATCAAATAACCAAGTGAAGTTTAGACATGCTGATTACACATTGACTCAAGAGAAGACATAATTTAGACATGCTGAATAAAGTGGTAAACAGGAAAACAAATTGAATACATAGTCAATTGAACTAGTGCAGGAATGGAACACATGGAGTTCGAGCTTCAAAATTTAACTAGAGACATACAAGTTAAAGAAGAAAGTTCAGAATGTAAAGCAGGTGTAGTTCCAATGTCTAGCCTTGGCTTTCAGTCGGCTAGACCAAACGTTATCACAAGTAGTAGAGAAAGCAGAGAGAGTTTGAGTGTGAGTGTGTGTTCTGAACTTAGTGTTCGTGTCTTGAGAGGTAAAACAAGAGTGTTTATATAGAAATTCAAGAGTAGAGCAAATACGGTAAAAGAATCAGCCCTAGTCAATTAAGGAAGTCACAGAATCCAATCACATAAGGGCTCAGAATAAACCTCCCTTAATTAAGGGCAATTAGCCAAACGATAATAATAGGGATTAATTAAGGCAAAAAGTTCAAATCAAATAAGGGAGTTCAGAATAGACTACTTGATCAAACGGTAATACAAGGGCCTAATTAAGGAAAGAACTCCAATCGTACCATGTAAAGAATCAACAAAGATCCACAATTATACATGCAATTAAATAAGGCATGGATGACCAAATTAAGGTCGTAAACAAGGAAACAATCAAGAATTATACACATGAATCTCTAATAGAGCCAATCAATAAGCTAAAATTTCAAGGTGATTTCTCGAAAGAATATCAACTTTCACAAATAGAAAATAGGCTAAGTAGAACTTCACAAAAAAAAATGCAAGAATTAGCCGAAAACACAGACTCTAGTCCTAATAGAGATTTATTAGGGAAAAATCATAGAATAAAGGATTTGACAAAGAAAAAATGTGCAAGTCAGAAAATATAGAGTGAGTTAATACGATTCGTAACAATGAAAGACTCAAAATCAAAGCAAAGGTTAGAAAAATAGAGTATCACATAAAATCATCTTTTGCACAAAGCAGTCAAGAAGATTAAAGTATAATAGATTAAACACTTAGAAGTCAGAAAGACCTTTGAAAAATGATTTGTGATGAACCCTAGTTTAGGGAAAAGCTGGAATAATCGATTTAAACCAGAAATATTTAGAGAAAAACATGTAATAGTGCTCGATTCATCTCAGATCATGCTAAATATCATGTTTAGGAATTATACTGATATTGTTAGGACCCATAGTGGTCGTTTCTTGCTGTCATCTCATTTATTTCATTGATATTTCGTACTTAGTCATATTCATGCATTCATATCATATCTCAGCCTCAATTATTGTTTATTGATACATCATATCATTGTTGTCGGGCTAGTTTCATGACATTGTGAGCCCGTGAGTGAGACTAGAGAGATTGATGGCTGAGTGAGGCTAGGAGCCTGCTCATGAGTGAAAGTTATGGCATCCGGCTGCACGCCGCAACATGTTATAGATTTATACCTGGATCTGGCTTATGATAGCGCTTGGCTGTAGGAGCCCCTTCGGAGTCTATACACACCCTCTGTGAGCGCAGTTGATAATATTGAGGGATGGATCTTCCCTGGAAATGTATTTTGTCCGAATAATTTATTTACCTTGAGATGGATCTTCTCCATGGGGTTGGATTGTCCTTCCTCGGTACTGAGTGACTGATGGACAGTGTTGTATATATTCCGGGATGGATCTTCCTTGGGCTGTATAGGCCATATACAGTGTCGAGTGGTTGAGAATAATGAGTGGAGAGTGATATTAAGTACTCTAAAAGTGTGAGTACATGATTCATCTCTAAGATACATGGCATTGTCATGCACACATGACACACATGCATAAAGATGCATTTTTCCTCATGTTGTACTGTATGACATCATTCATGACTTTTTACACACATTGATATGTGGGCACAAAGAAGTATTTCACACTTGCTATCTGGAAATAAAATGAAACATCTTATTTATTGTGGAAAGAATATTTGACAAAATTACAATTTTCAAACTTACTCGTATTTTTTGCATTTTCGGGAAAAAATATGGGTTTTCACTTAAACAACATAATACAGTTTTGTTAATTTTATACTTAGAAGCTCATGATTTGTATTACCAGTCCTCGGGTAATGTATAAGATTCAGATCTAAGGTATAATGCTGCTACCATAGAAGGCTCTTTCATGCTAGGCGCCAAGACCTAATATACCCAAGCCGCATCCTCGTCTTTATTTGCTTAATTGTCTTGTTAAATATTATTGGAAGCAGTTAGTTATTAGTTGTCTTACCTAGAGGGTGTGGTTAGGTGCCATCACGACTAGTGGTTTTTTGGGTTGTGACAAGTTGGTATCAGAGCTCTAGTTTCATAGGTTCTACAAGTCATGAGCAAGTGCCTAGTAGTGTCTTGCGGATCGGTATGATGACGTCCATACCTATCTTGGAGAGGATATAGGACATTTAGGATATACTTCTCATCTTTCTTTCCTTATCGTGCGACATTGATTCAGCTAGAAGCGTAACTCTTGAATTCCTTCCACGCATTTGTATTCACATGTTAGCGCCCAGTATCAGTTGTGCATCGTTGGTTTGTATTCCATGGATGAGGTGCGATATGTGATTTTGGTATGCTGATGATGCGCTAGTCTGGAGGACTTGAGGCCGAGTTTTGACTGTAACTTGAGCACGAAGATTTCGGTTATATGAGCACATGTTATTGGACTTATATGTATGGTAGTGTGCCTATGAGTGGACTTTGTGGCTCGATGGGTGGTTGGATGGCTACGTTATAGGTATGATGTGTGTGCGAGATGTGTTCAAATGATTTGAATGTAGCGAGATGTGTTCAAATAATTTAAATGTAACAAGAAGAGTTTTCTTGAGATGGAGAAAGGACTATTGGGTGTTTGATTTAATTTTTGATGGAGGAAGGACTATTGGGTGTATGAAAGATTTTTCATGATTGTCTAATTGCATAACGAAGTAGATTTTCATGTCTTGTTGATTGGTTCAAACTCCAAAAGATTAAGTGATTGCGTAGTAGTTGTGGTTGTGAAAGGGTATAAAGAGATGTCGGTTTGATGGTAAGCAGGTGGGTTATAACTTGGGATGAAATCTACAGATGCGTGATTTTCATGATATTGTGTGGAGGATGTTTTTTCTACCAGTAGGTTATATTTGTGCCATTTGAGTTTGGATCGGTTGTAATAGTTGACCTGCCCATCACGAGGATAAATGCGAGATTTGTAGATGATTTGAGGTATTACATGGTTTGTGTTATATGAGCTTATGAAAGATTTAGTTAAATCTCAGTGCGGTATTATGGCATTAATGTGGTATGGTTATTATAATCTATAAGATGTTTTATTCCATGGCTTTGAGCCAAGTGGGGGAGTCTTCTATCGGCGAGTTGATTGCACGATTATGTGTTGTATTGGTTTCGGTCTGATACATACTTGTGGATCGGTTATAACTTGCAGAAACTGGTTTTGAGGATGACATAAGCAAGGAAGTTTCTGGATGCATGATGTATTACACTTTATGGGTATGTGGGAATCATGGAATGATTGAGTTATTATTCTTGAAGGATGTAGTGCCCATGGGGTAGGAATTTTCTTGGTTGCTTAGAGGCGTGGGTTACTTCTTTGGGTGTCATTGTGCTAATGTGGCATAGGGCGTTCGACCCATTTTGGTAGTGCAATTGAGATTTGAGTAGAGTGAATGGCTATCGAGAAGGTTCTAATGGATTTAGGAGTTATATGTAGCAATTTGGGATTTTCAGGATTTGTATATGGCTAGAATCCGAGATTTACATTGGATGGTGTCGAGACTCGCGATATTTTTATATCATTATGGATTATAAATTTCAGTACCAGGAAGGTGAAGGAAACAATTTTAGATTCACATGAGGTCTCTTTAGAGTGGGTATATCAATTATGGTGCTTTGGGGTTCTTAAGAGAGAATTTAGTGGCTTATAGTCTTTAGGACGGTGTGATTCTATTCTAGTATCTTGTGGGGTGAGTTCTGGTTAAGGATCGTGGTGTTCTGGTAGGAAGAAGTGTTACCTTGAGGGTAACTCGAAAGGAACTCGGAGAAATAGGATAATTTGGTAGTAGGTTGGATCAACACGGTAATAGGTATGATCGGTTCTTTGGGTACTTATGATGTGGTGAGTCCATACCACGTGATTCATATCAATTCTATTGGATTTTGGCGACCCGCGTGTCTTAGTAGAGTTAGAGCGATTAAGTTTTAATGTTTTGGTTATGTGCAAATAGATTTCCAAAGAGTTCTAGATGATTTTTATCACGGTTCAAGGTGGATAGTTCCTACTAGCGAGAGGAGCATGTTGAATATTGTGATTTCCTACTAGATGGGATCCAATGGAAGATTTCTAACTTATCGGATATGTAATCTACTTGTGACCCAAAGTGATTATGAGATTCTCGTATTTTTCATGTGATGGAATGATAGATGCGATGTCATATGGGTTTGAGATTTGTATGAGCAAGGCCACAATTTAGTTTTGAAGGGAAGGTCATAAATTCTTAGACAACATGGACGGTTTTAAACGACTAGATGAATTCTGTCACTACTTGGACTTGCTGGAGAAAAGTGTGCATTTCAGAAGGTGCATTGTGTTTTGACTTGCGAATGCTTCATTGGTATTGCAGTACCCGCCTGGTTAATCTATCGTTGATATTCGGATTTTTTCTATGTGGAAAGGGATAACTACAAAAGTATTTCCTCATGGGATGATCGTGTGGGAGAGATGTGTTAGACATTCAGGCGGTGGAGTTAGGAAGAAATATGGTGATTCATGTGGTCTATGGATTTGGAGATTTGAGTTCTCAGAAATAGGTTGTTTCGTGGTTGTGGATTGTGAAGATGTGGCCAAAGATAGCCAGAAGATAGTATGTGTTATGGTTAGGTCATTGTGGACTTTTGGAGGGCTATTTGTCCATTTGGGGATGACTGGAGTTGATTTGGTAAACCATTGGTAGGCCCAATTAGGATGTGTATTCTACACCGGGTTGGATTTGTTGACTCTGAACTGCTATTGTCGATGGATGTGCCATTCAGTTAGAATTATTTTTATTTGTATTGGATATGTTCTATGTGTTACTCTTCCATGCGACTAAGGGTTGTGAGTCGCTGGTTATATGTACACATGGTGCGATTCTATTTGGGCCTTATTGCGGAATTCGACCGAGATGGTGATTGGGATGTTGATGGTTGATTGCGCCCCAATTATGGTCTTTTTGGTTTGTGGTATAATGTGTTAATTGATTTTCCGTGGTTATGGTCATGCACCTTGGGTACTTGGTTTCAAGTTGCGTGTGGTTTTTGATTTTGAGCATTGTGGCTTGAGGTATTTCATATGGACCAGTGTTTGGATAGGGTCACACATTGCAACTGGGTTATATCGCGAGACAATCCTTTGTGTTAGATTTTTGTGTCTTGGTTCTACTAGGTATGATGGGTTCGTAGCATTTCGGTTGTGGTGGTACTTGTTGAACTTGCATGATGGTTCTCTCGTTTGAGTCATTTTCCATGATTGAGTACATTTGGAATATTGCCTATTGGTGAACGGATTGCACGTGTTGTTGCTTTAGATTATATTGATGTATCATTTCACTAGAGTGGTTGTGTTGGATGAGAAGAGGTCATTGGACCTAGAATGGATACTATTGGATTTGATTACATCCTGTAGAGGATAATATCGAAAGTCAACTTAGAAATTGGCTATAGTTCTTGTTGAATGAGGGAGAGTTCCATGACTTGTTGGTCTGATAAGTGGTTACGAGTTTCTGCGTGATTCTTTTATCATTGGAAGTGTTTAAAGGTTCAGAACAAGATTTTAGTTGATATGAGGTTTATTACCGAAATTGGGTTGTTTTGAGCAGCTACTGTGATCAGAAATTTTGCTATGGGTATTTGAGTTGTGTGAAATATCCTCTGATTGTGTCTTGGGTTATGGTTATGTTTATGTATTGGTACATCTTGTTCAAACTTATACAGTGTATAGATGCAAGATATGGGTCTTATAGAAAATTTTGAATTTTGGAAAATTGGATTCCAAGGTTTACGGCTAAGGTTGAAGTAATGATCCTTCGTAAGTTGTGTTGTCGGGACTATATGGAATATGGTGAAGTGGATCACCCCCGGGTATGTACATGGTAAGGTTACACGGTGTTTGACGTCTTAGGAAAAACTCTTGGCACGTTCCAGGACGAACGTATGTTTAAGTAGGGGAGAATGTAACGACCCGATAAGTCGTTTTGAGCATTTGCACTTCGCTCGATAGTTTGAGGGCACGAGTAGCTCAGTATGATGTATTAGGACTTGTGTGAAAAATTTGAATTAATTCCGAGTTGATTTGATATGTTTCGGCGTGAGTTTTTTGGAATTCGAAAGTTCATCAAGTTTAATTTGAGGTGCTTTCGTCGTTTCGATGATGTTATGTGTGATTTGAGATCTTGAGTAAGTTTGTGATATGTTACGGGACTTGTTGTTATGTTTGTACAGGGTCCCGAGGGGCTCGGGTGAGTTTCGTATAGGTTTGGGTTGTGTTGCGCTCGTTTTTCTTATGTTTCGACGTTATTTCTTTAAGCATAAATGATACCACATTGAACGAATGAGCTCCGATTTTTGTTTTGATTGAAGCATTATATCCGAATCATAATTACACATTTGTAGCAAAACAAATCGTCAAATTTGGACATCGAATGACAAATTTATGGTCATTTTGCTAAGAATTGGGTTGCCAGATTTTCAGATTAATTACGAAATTGCTACTAACTTCGTATTTAAAATTCTTCAATATTTCCAAATATTGAAACCAACGTATCTGCTTCATTATAAGGTCAAATAGAGTGATTCAAAACCCTACCTTGACCGAAATTTCATAAGGAATCCATTGTAGACATCAAAGGCAAGTTTCGGGATCGTTTGGCATGCAAAATGAGGCAAAACAAACATGGAAAAAATACTTAATATCGAAGGTTTTTTCATTTGGTCATATTTTTAGTTGGGGAGCTCGAATTTGGAAAACTTTTGGAGTCGCTTTTCACTATTTGGATTGGGGTAAGTGATCAATACTCGATTTTGGTTATATTTCATGAATCCATCTTCGGTTTTGGCATTTGATTTATGATTTCAAAGTGAAATTTGAGGGTTTGGTCTAAACTTTCATAAGGTGATTTTTTTTGAGTATTGAACATCGATCCGGGGTCGGATTTGAGCGAAAGTAGTATGGTTTGACTCTTAATTGAATGAGTTATCGTATTTTGTGGGTTTTGTTAGGTTCCGAGGCGCGTGCCAAGGTTTGACTTTTTGGTCGATTTTGAGTTTTTTATTAAATATTTGACCTTTATCAATTGGGTATATTTTCTTTGGCATTATTTGATGTATTTGAGTTGCTTTTGGCTAGTTTTGAACCGTTCAGAGGTCGGTACGGGGGGGGGGGGGGGGGGGGGAGATGTCATGTTTTGATCATCGTTAGGCTTGCTGGGTATTGGATATGGCTTCTTCCATGTAAGTAACTCTTCTAAACTTAGTGCTCAGGGTATGAAACCCCGAAATACGTGTTATGTGATTGGTATTGAGATGATGCAAATGCTATGTGACAGACGCGTATGCATGCTCCCTGTGAATTGTGACTCTGTTGTTTCCATGGCATTGTGTAGTGGCCCTATTTTGTTGATATTTGTTGTTTTCACCATGTGATCAAGTAATTGAGTTGTCAAGCATGCTAAATATCACGTTTAGGCTTAATGTTGATATTGTTAGGTCCCATAATGGTCGTTTCTTGCTGTATCTCACTGATATTTTGTACTCAGTCATATTCATGCATTCATATCATATCTCAGTCTCATGTGTTGTTTAGTAATGCATCATGTCATTGTTGTCGTACTAGTTTCATTACATTGTGATCCAGTGAGTGAGACTACAGAGATTGATGGTTGAGTGACGCTGATAGCCTACTTTTGAGTGACAGATATGGGATCGCTATGCATGTCGCAACACGTTATATTGATTTATGCCTGGATCTGACTTATGATAGGGCTTGGGTTGTAGGAGCCTTTCCGGAGTCTATACACACCCCTAGTTATCAGTTGATAATATTGAGGGATGGATCTTCACTAGACATGGAATTTGTTCGAAGCATTTATATGCATGAAGATAGATCTTCTCCATGGGGCCGAATTGGCCTTCCGCGATACTGAATGACTGATGGTCAGTGTTATATATATTCCGGGAAGGATCTTCTCTGGGCCTCATGGGACATATAAAGTATCGAGTGGTTGAGCGTAATGAGTGAAAAGTGTGAGACTGTGAGATTGAGAACTCTAAGAGTGTGAGTACATGATTCATCTCTGAGATACATGGCATTGGCATGCACATATAACATACATGCATAAAGATGCTTTTCTCCCCATGTTGTACGGTATCACGTCATACATGACTTTTTATACACATTGATTTGTGTCCATAGAGAGTTGCAATCTGGAAAGAAAATAAAACAACTTATTTATTGTGGAAAGGATATTTGGAAAAATTGCAAATTTTAAACTTACTCATATTTTTGGCATTTTCGGTAAAAGATTTGGGTTTTCACAAAGATACTTGAAAAGCATGACTATTTTCTTGAACTCTGAACGAGGTGAAAAATTTTTAATTTTGAGATACCTCTTTTATTAATTGCATTATCTTGTTATGGGTTGTTGTGGGATATTGGTTGTCACGACCCAAAATCCATAAGGTCGTGATGGCGCCGGACACCACTATCAGGCAAGCCAATCATTAAATGGTTAAGTTAAATTTCCTGTTTTTGCATTTTTGAAATCATTACCTTTCACTTTATTACATAATAACTGAATAAAATCCGCTAAGTAAATACGATAGTTTAATATTCCATTTTAATAAAATACATCCCAAACACATCCCAGAACCCAGTGTCGCAAGTGCATGAGCAAATTCTAAGAATTACACAAATACTAAGAAGCGTGTCCGAAATACAAATTGGACAAGGACCTTAAAATGAAAATAAATAGAATATGAGGGAGACTCTGTCGGCTGCGGATCGTCTCCGGATGGTGCAACTCGTCTAAGTCTCCAAGTCAGCCACATCGCTGTGAAAGTACCTGTGCAATAAAAATGCACATCAAGTGTAGCATGAGTACGAAAACAACATGTACTCAGTAAGTATCCCGCCTAACCTCAGAGAGGTAGTGACGAGAGGTCGAATTAGACACTTGCTAGAAATCAATTTAGTATAATCAAGTGAGACACTAAGCAGGAATATCATAGGCAATTTAATAAAATCAGAGATAAGTAATATCACGTATTTCACATTTAACACTTTAAATCTTCGTCATTTTAGTTGGAAATTTAAAACTTCATATGCCAATAAACAGGTAATAATTACAGAAAATACGCAGCAATTATCATGCGCAAGAAGTGCCGAGGGTCGAACGGCGCGGACTAACAATAGAAAATATGCACTACCGAAGGGTCGAACGGCGCGGACTAACAATAATAAAATGTGCACTTCCGAAGGGTCGAACGACTCGAACCATAGATGCATCTATTTTTCCCCGCTCGCGAATCGATCATGCGACGCGGTCATATATAAATAATAGGGTTATCCTGCTCGCGAATCATACATGCGACTCAGGAACCCATAGATACACATATTCACACAATAAGTCCACATTTTTATCAAGAAAGCAGTTACTCAAGAAAATGGTAAAATTCTCTTTTAAGGAACACGAAAATAGTATTTATATCTTTGTCTGGAAATTTCATTTGCCAAGTTTAATAATGTTTAACAATTATAACTTTATAAGGAACAGAATTACCCAAGGAAGAATCAATTCTCCTTTTAAATGATTAAGAAAATAAACTCTAACCTTCTTAGGTAATCAATTACTAATTCGATAGCATTAACAGTCTAATATTATTGGCAAGATCACATGTACAACACGTAAGGCATGCTAGTGGGCCCTAGACTACCCGTACACAAGCCTAATAGTAGCTACGCACGGACTACCGTCACCCCGTACGTACGTAGCCCCCGAAAATAGTAGCACATACTTAATTAGTTCACCTATGAGGACAATTCCCCCTCACAAAGTTAGGAAGGAGATTTACCTAGCTCCGAAATTCCATAACCGACTTCCAAGCCCTTCCGACGACTCCAATTGATGCACAACGCCCCAAAACTATCCAATTAACGGGTAAACTAATGAAAATTCACTCTAAGACTTGTAACAATTCAAACTTTGTAAATTCCCCAACTCCGCTCAAAGAATTGACCAAAATGCCCTCGGACCCACGTGTCCGAATTCCGAAATTTCTCGAAGATAAACTCTACCCATAGTTTTACTAGCTCAAATATACAATTTACTCTAATTTTTATGCTCAAATTCGTGGGAAAAATCCAAAAAATACAAATTCTAGGCTTTCTTCCAAATTTTATAACTTCCACAACTTCCCACACTTAAATCCAAACCTTACCCATGTATTTAACTTGAAGTGAGTTGAAATAACGTACCTTGTGATCTTTGAAGAAAATCTCTCTTTGAAGCTCCCCAAAATCGCCACACGATATGAGAGAAATGAAGGAAATGGCCAATTTCCCGTTTTTAAAAAATCTGCCCAGGCCCCCTTTTCGCACCTGCGGTCCAATAGCCGCTCCTGCGGCTCCGCACCTGCAGAAAAACTATCGCAGGTGCGACTCTAACTCAGCCCAATGACCCTCGCACCTGCGACCCTCTCCTCCGCATCTGCGCACTCGCATGTGCGGAAATTGCATCGCACTTGCGCTCCCAGCCAAGCCAGCCAAATTCTCGCACCTGCGGCGCCAAAGCTGCACTTGCGGCTCCGCACCTTCGGCCAAAGCCTCGCAGGTGCGGTCGCACCAGACACCAACAACTTCAGCTCCTCTTCAATCTCAGAATTTGATCCGTTAACCACCCGGAATCCACCCGAGGACCTCGTGACCTTAAACAATTATACCAACATGTCCCAAAACATGATAAACTCGCTCGAGGCCTTAAATCACATCAAACAACGTCGAAATCATGAATCACACCCCAATTCAAGCTTAATGAACTTTAGAACTTGAAACTTCTACATTCGATGCTGAAACCTATCAAATCACGTCCGATTGACCTCAAATTTTGCACACAAGTCACATTCAACATTACGGACCTACTCCAACTTTCGGAATCGCATTCCGACCTCGATATCAAAATTTTCACTTCCGGTCAGATTTCTCAAAAACCTTTAAATTTCTATCTTTAGCCAAATGACTTCAAAATAACCTACGGACATCCGAATTCACTTCCGATCGCGCTCCCAACTCCAGAATCACCTTACAGATCTATTCCTAGACCTGGAATCCCAAACAGACATCTATATCACTGAAATGCTTTTCAACCCATACTTATGAAATTCCTTCTTAAATGCTAACTTCCACAATATATGCCTAAACGCTCCAGGGTTATCCAAAGCCCGATCCGAACATACGCCCAAGTCCAAAATCATTATACGAACCTGCTGGAACCTTCAAATCCTGATTCCGAGGTCGTTTACCCAAAATTCCAATCTTAGTCAATTCTTCCAACTTAAGGCTTCCGAAATGAGAATTTTCTTTCAAATTTGACTCCGAACTTCCTGAAATTCGACTTCGACCACGCCTACGAGTCATAATCTAAAACGAAGCTGCTCATGTCCTCAAACCGCCAAACGACGCGCTAGAGCTCAAAACGACCGGTTGGGTCGTTACATTCTCCCTCACTTAAACATGCGTTCGTCCTCGAACATGCTAAGAACTGCTCTGGAGTTGCCTGAAATCACTGTTTAACACTTCGTGCACCTACCTGTGATACCACCACTCAGTTGAATACATTAGCTTGATCAAATCCGAAGACATCCTCTTTTATCCATACCATAAGCTCAGAACCCAGTTCCAACACCTGAAATTCTCTGCCAGACTTGTTTCCAATATATGAACACCATATCAATTACCATACGAGGTACCAGAATATGACTGCGTACCTTTGCTGATTTAGCATCATGCACCGCATAATTCAACATCTAACCACAATGACATTCCCTGAACCTTAATAGCCAAAATTCCATGAATCTGATGCTCCCAACACATCTTCTGATATATATATATATACATCCTACTATAATGTTGACGATACTACCACAACAGGGGAGATGTGTAGAAATTTCTAACCAACTACGGAGTTAACCAAACATTGAATCTTTCCCCTTGACTAAAATCATCATCTAATTACGAACCAAACAATGGTAATTGTCCTGTAATATACTTCACATAATCTCACCGCACTGATCCTCGATACCATAATTTCATCTCGCCCAGTATGAACTGCTCAGGAAATAAATCACCCCAGGCATGACAAATGGTCTCACATGACACCACAACGCGCCAATAGGCCTCAACTCGAACATGATGCATAAAGATGAAGGGACTACTCGACTCACGCAACTAATATGAACTTTCCTCAGAAAATAGGAAGCAAAACACATGAAAAGTAAATGTGGGAACCTTACTCAACATCACACTGTTGCGGCATGCAACCCGATCCAAATAACGTACCCCTGGCGGTGTGCCACCCGATCCCATCATGAAATTCACATAAGGAAATACACACCGAGCCGAATTGCTCACTATTACAAATTACTGAATATCGGTCACGAGAACGCTAAGCGCATAATACCATCCTGGGGAGACTGATAGAGCCATACGCTACCAAACTCGAGCACAACTGAGGTGCGATATATATACTCTGAATCTCAAGAGCTCTCTTGCTCACATAACCTCATCACTACACGGAGACTCAACACATAGGGATTATCAAGCCGTTTCACAACTCACACGACACAATCAGAATATTACATGAATTGGACAAAGACGGAACAACATCTGATATTCCAACGCCCCTCCTTGAGAAGCGCCATATAGGAATGAACACACCTGATTCACATGAAGCCCACAACCACATTGAATCCATTCACAACCCTCAAGACGATTCCGCTCACACTGAACTAGGCTAATAACTTTACCTGGGTCCATAATAACCCACTTCCTCTCATAACACGCAAGAACAACCATCATACCCGGGACAAACACCCCACAATCCACAACCAACTGAACCGAACACCTTCCAGGCATAAATTCTCAAATAAGCAATATTGCACTCTCTTATACTTGGTCTAAATCTTCAATCAATGAGGTGACTACATGTCACACTTATACAATATTCCCGTAGTCACTCTCCCACGACCTTTCACACGAGGTAACAAGTCTGCACATCCATACCACGGACCACACTAACACTGTCAAACAAATCAAGAACCCATAACCAGGATACAAAGCCTCTTTCACCAAACACTAATCTCAGGTGACGCTGAAGTCATCACCAACTTACCCTAAATATTCAAAACCTTTTTCCTTGATCACCGGAGCTCATGACATCCTTATTAACACCGAATCGGAATCTTGATCCTTACTTACTATTACATACCACTTACTACACCTGCATGCCAATATGAGATAGCACATGAATTACATCATAACTCTTGAACCACTGATAGGGTGAACACCCCTTCATATAGAAATCCTTTTTTTTCTTTCTTTTCTCACCTCAATTTAAGAGAACCATAAAAACACACCAGTGAATTCTCATAATCACAAAACAGGCAAATCCTCAGGGAATAGTCTATACTTCCATGATCTTTCCGGGATCCTCCTACACCTGACAAGCCATAATACTTGAATGCTTCCAATTATGATCTATTACGGCGGCCGACAAGCCTCGCACACACCGGCACAAACCACATGCATAATTTAATCACAGTGACGAAATTGATCACTGTCGTACATGTGCCATTTCAACTATGGCTAACCAATCTATCTTCTTTTCAATTATCCTTAATTGCCTCAGAAATAATAATAACCCCATTCAACTCATAACAACTCAATCCTCACTCATCCCGAGTGGCCTTGACTCATGAGACCACGTTGTCTCAGTCACACAAACCGTCTCATACCCTCCTTGTGCGCATTCACAACTTCAACTAATATACCCCTCCTAATACTCTTTCTCCAAATCTGGAGTTCATTTTATCTCCTTCCTCCGATACTATTCTACACGCTGAAAATAACATAGAACATCCCAACCATTTTCCTTTTCTCAGAAATTACACTGCAAAAGCTTGATTCTTAATCATATATCTGCCTAAAACCCTTAAACACCGCATTCTTAGCCTTCAAATTCATTAGAACCACTATTGAGAGTCACCCACTCTGACTGGCCCCGAATACAATCAACTCCAAGGCATTTCTAGCACATGAACACCTTCTCAATGAAGCACGTGACCGAGTCACTACCCTTATAACTCGCCCATGCGTTAAGCATAAATTCTTAATCTTCCAAAGCCTAACCCTGGTCCAATAGGGCCAACCTTTGAACACATTCATCAAATCCCATATGCAATTACCATTTTTCTCCTTTCCCCTTAGCTGTAATAACTTGCCGATACGTCGATAATCCGAAGCCCCATGAGAAGACAAATCCTGCAACCCCATTTGCAGGCGGTGGGGGGTCTCCCACTTAGCCTGAAGCTACTCCTTGCACCACTCTAGACTCCACCAAAATCCTTTATTCTTCGCTGACATGATCTTTCTCAACCGACCCGTCCAATTCTTCAAAATTCTTTTATTGGCATTCCATGAATACTCCAATTTTCTAGCACCATTCATATATTTGGCCTCCTACCGAATGACCACTAGAATTCCTTGCAGAAAATTTCCAACCACACGATCGCTAACCTGCTCACAGGAGATAACCCACTTGTGGAAATTATCAACTGACACCTTCCAACGATGCTGCACTGCACAATCTCCATGACATCAATACCCCATCCTATGCCCTTCTTCATTTACCAACTGTACTAGTCCGCCCGCTCCTCATGGACCTCTATTAAATGCGCGACAATATCTTCTAATTCACCACTATGTTGTCACTCTCATACTTTGGTCAAACCCCCCCTCTATGCAACTGCTCGACTTCCGCTTCTTACACCTGGCCTTCCACATATTCGTCCGCCACCTGACACTTCTCACATGTCTCTCCTCACCGTATGTTGCCGAGTTGTTTCCTCAAATAAATATCATTCTCTGTATCACTTATACCAGTCGATCATCACAACTTCAAACCTTTTCGAAGATCATCTTTCTCGAGCTGCCTGCATTAGAAATACCTATTCAATCCTGAACCACCGCACACCATGATCTCTGACAATCGCTTCTTCAACACCTGTTCACAATACTCTGATCCCATGCAAACCGAAGAAACTATAGCACTGGTGGACTTAACACATTCTATTTGATCAAAGGCGAAAATATCACATCACAGGTGAATACTCCACCTCACTTGAAAACACCAAGTCTTACTACTTTGTCAACCCAAACCTGACCATTTGTAGTCCAATTGCCTTTCCTCCGCCCGAACTAAAATACTGAAACCTCGAAATCACGCTCGGAGAGGACCTCCCTCTAAGTATTCATTACCCCGACATATGGGCAATCATTCTACCATCATATCAATACCGTGCGATAACCAATCGTAAGCATCATAATAATCTGAGCATAGCCTCAAGGTTCTAAAAAACACAGCTACTGAGCTGAAACAACATAATATTCTTCTTGCAGGGCAACAACAATAGCCCCAACACACTACACATGGAAAACATCTCGCACCATATCAGTAGCACAATTTCAATTCCTCAAATCCACGATTCATAGCAAACGCTTCGCGACGTATAAGATTGAATAGGAAGAAACATAGGCATAAGCCTCAAAGGAATCAAATCGCACGATGAGGAATCAAGAAGGGAAGTACTCCTAACAACCCTGTAGCCTCTCAAAGATAAGTACTGACGTCTCCGTACTGATCCGCAAGACTCTACTAGACTTGCTCATGACTCTTGAAACCTAAGGAAACCAAGTGCTCTGATACCAAGTAGTCACGACCCAAACTCCATAAGGTCGTGATGGCGCCGGACACCATAGTCAGGCAAGCCAATCATTAAATGGTTAAGCTAAATTTCCTGTTTTAGCATTTTTGAAATCATTACCTTTCACTTTATTACATAATAACTGAATAAAATCCGCTAAGTAAATACGATAGTTTAATATTACATTTTAATAAAATACATCCCAAACATATCCCAGAACCTGGTGTCGCAAGTGTATGAGCAAATTCTAAGAATTACACAAATACTACAAAGCGTGTCAGAAATACAAATTGGACAAGGACCTTAAAATGAAAATAAATAGAATATGAGGGAGACTCTGTCGGCTGTGGATCGTCTCCGGATGGTGCAACTCGTCTAAGTCTCCAAGTCAGCCACATCGCTGTGAAAGTACCTGTGCAATAAAAATGCACATCAAGTGTAGCATGAGTACGAAAACAACATGTACTCAGTAAGTATCCCGCCTAACCTCAGAGAGGTAGTGACGAGAGGTCGAATTAGACACTTGCTAGAAATCAATTTAGTATAATCAAGTGAGACACTAAGCAGGAATATCATAGGCAATTTAATAAAATCAGAGATAAGTAATATCACGTCTTTCACATTTAACACTTTAAATATTCATCATTTTAGTTGGAAATTTAAAACTTCATAGGCCAATAAACATGTAATAATTACAGAAAATACGCAACAATTATCATGCGCAAGAAATGCCGAGGGTCGAACGGCGGGGACTAACAATAATAAAATGTGCACTGCCGAAGGGTCGAACGGCTCGAACCATAGATGCATCTATTTTCCCCCGCTCGCGAATCGATCATGCGACGCGGTCATATATAAATAATAGGGTTATCCTACTCGCGAATCATACATGCGACTCAGGAACCCATAGATACACATATTCACACAATAAGTCCACATTTTTATCAAGAAATCAGTTACTCAAGAAACTGGTAAAATTCTCTTTTAAGGAACACGAAAATAATATTTAAATCTTTGTCTGGAAATTCATTTGCCAAGTTTAATAATGTTTAACAATGATAACTTTATAAGGAACACAATTGCTCACGGAAGAATCAATTCTCTTTTTAAATGATTAAGAAAAGTAAACTCTAACCTTCTTAGGTAATCAATTACTAATTCGATAGCATTAACATTCTAATATTATTGGAAAGATCACAAGTACAACATTATAACTGTTGTTAGTGGATTATTATAAGTTGGTTATTCTATTATTAATGTGTTAGAGCTGATAGGCTTGAAATCGAAATGGTTAAATGAGAATTCAGTCACTTAGTCCTTAAGAACAACCTTAAAATGGGAAAAGTCAACTAAGAGTTGACTTATTGGCAAATGACCTAGGAATGCGTATTTTATTGTTTGGATAACTTCGTTAGATGATTTGGGACTTAGGAGTATGTTCAGAATATTTTTAGGATGCCCGGTGTAGAATTAGGCTTGAATTGGCGAAGTTAGTATTTTGGCGAATTCCGGTTGATAGGCGAGATTTTTATCCGAGGGTCGGAATGGGATTCCGAGAGTTGCTGTAGCTTCGTTAGGTCATTTTGTACTTGCCCGCAAAATTTCAAGGCATTCAGAGATGGTTTGGTTGGGTTTTTGATCAAATGCGTGTTTTGGAAGTTTTTGGGAATCATAGGCTTGAATTGAATGAGAATTAATGGTTTTGATGTCGGTTTTGGTGTTTTAGTGGCTTGAAAAAGTTTGCATAACCATGTTGGATAGGTTGGTATGTTTGGTCGGGGTCCCGAGGGGCTCGGGTTTGAATTCGGGCGTTAAACGGGAAGTTGGAAACCATAAATGCAGCTGAAGCTGCTACTGCTGGTGCGATCGCACCTGCGATGCTTGGGACGCAGGTGTGCACATCACATGCGTGAGAAAGAAGGCGCAGGTGCGAGTTTGGTCACTGGGGCGGAACAAGGATCGCACCTGCGTGGTCGCAGGTGCGGGGGATGAAGTCACAGGCGCGAGGTCTGGGTTTTAAGTGAATAACCGCTGGTGCGGTCAATAGGCCGCCCCTGCGGGCCCGCCGTTGCGATCAAAAGGCCGCTGTTGCGGAAATGCCTGAGCAGAACCTATAAAAAGGCAGCCTTCGCGAAAATTTCCTTCTTTCACCATCTTTACACACGGGGTTAAGCTTT
>ML291888.1:0-82429 GCA_005239495.1 Nicotiana undulata
GTGAGGAGAGAGTAAAAGCACGAAGGGTGATGCCGTGCCATTGTTTACTTTTCCGATATTTACTTATTTCGTTGTCAATTATATTGTCTTGTTTCGCTGGATTACTTCTATCTGTCGATGTGGTTGTTTCATTCCACTTGTTCCCCTTTTATTGCTCCCGTATCCCCTACTTGCCGGTTTATCACCTACTTTGTGTTACTTCCTGTTACCTGCTGTAGAATAGGACAGGTTATCGTTAATGTCAACTATGCAAGATCTGATTCATGCGGCGTCATGATACGTAGGCAATCCCCATCGGATTCGATCATAGCCAATTTTTTTTTTTAAAAAAACGAAAGCGAAAAAATAATAGGGGCAAAGAAAAAGAAAGAAAGAGTGACAAGAAATAACAAAGAAAAACAAAGAGCGAAAATAACAAAAAGAAAAAGAAATCGGGATATGAAGAAAGAGGGAGAGACAAAAATGAGAAGGGACATTTAAAGGCCGGGATGAAACACGAAACCGTTCAAACACATGGTAGAAGTGTTTAACTATTAGGTGCATTGCATTCCAACATGCGATTTCCTATATGTTAAATGTCTCAAAACTAACAAGGTTGTTTGGTGTGCAAATTAGCCAGGTTTTGGTGGTTGGTTTTGTCGGTAGTTTAGCCTCCCATCCTTCACAAAATCCAAAGGCAGGAATGACCTCCACAATCACTCTACCGATCATCCGTATTGAGGATAGCCCGGCGTCGGCTATTCCGCAGCCGGAATCAGCAACTGCTGAAGAAGATAAATAAGAAAACAAAAAATATTTCCACCATTTTTAGAAGTCTTTTGCCCAAAAATAAAAAAAAAATAAAAAAAATCAAACAAAGCAAGAATCCAAAAGTATTTTCTTCAAAAAACACAGGTTTTCTTTATCTTGAAGTATTTTTCAAAAAAATCAAAAAAAAAAAACAAACAAATAAAAGAAAAGAAAAAATTAAATCAAGGCCCAAAAAAGAAAAATTCTTACTTCTTTAGAAGTCTTTCTTTCAAACATTTCAAAAGCAAAATAAATAAAAAAAGAGCCAAAAATATTTTCTTTTTCCTTTTAAAGCCTTTTCCTTCAATAACTTCAAAAAAAAATGTGTCTGAGTTTTATAAAAGTAAATAGATAAATAAATAAATAAAAGAATTAGCTTATTTACTCTATTCTCAATCTTCCCGAACTATGCAAGATCTGATTCATGCGGCGTCATAATACGTAGGCAATCCCCATCGGATTCGATCATAGCCAATTTTTTTTTTAAAAAAAAAAACGAAAGCGAGAAAATAATAGGGGCAAAGAAAAAGAAAGAAAGAGTGACAAGAAATAACAGAGAAAAACAAAGAGCGAAAATAACAAAAAGAAAAAGAAATCGGGATATGAAGAAAAGAGGGAGAGACAAAAATGAGAAGGGACATTTAAAGGCCGGGATGAAACACGAAACCGTTCAAACACATGGTAGAAGTGTTTAACTATTAGGTGCATTGCATTCCAACATGCGATTTCCTATATGTTAAATGTCTCAAAACTAACAAGGTTGTTTGGTGTGCAAATTAGCCAGGTTTTGGTGGTTGGTTTTGTCGGTAGTCTAGCCTCCCATCCTTCACAAAATCCAAAGGCAGGAATGACCTCCACAATCACCCTACCGATCATCGGTATTGAGGATAGCCCGGCGTCGGCTATTCCGCAGCCGGAATCAGCAACGCTGAAGAAGATAGAATGTTGCGTCGCCGCCTGTTGGAAATGTTGGACGCCTGGTCTAACGGTAGGGAAAGGCCAAGTATAATCCCTGGTTTTCCTGAGTTGATTCCCAGTTCAGACGAGCTTTCCAACATCCTTGTGCCCAACTCCTTCTTCCCATGTGTCCATCCTCTAATGCCGCCTAATGGCCCGGAAATGCCTTCTGTGGATCACCCCCAGGCGCCGGATTCAAGGGCACATCCAACAATGTTCGTTGCAACACCAGTCTCCACTACGGCACAACCAACAGTGCCCAAGCCAGACTTGTACCCTCAACACCCGCAACATGGGTCTCCCATGGGTCAGGAAAGAATAATGAGAAACCCTGAGCAGGAAGAAATGGCTCGGAAGATGAGAAGCCTAGAGCAAAGTTTAAAGAACATGCAGGGTTTAAGTGGTCAAAAAGAGTGTCTCGTACATCAATTTATGCATGTCCCACATGTTCATCTGTTGGTTTCAAGAAGCCAAAGTTTGAAAAATATGACGGGCACGGAGACCCTATCGCTCACTTAAAGCGATATTGTAACCAATTGAGGGGTGCGGGTGGAAAAGATGAGTTTCTAATGGCCTATTTCGGAGAAAGCCTCATCGGAATCGCATCCGAGTGGTATATGGACCAACAAATTACCCATTGTCATGTGTGGGACGATTTGGCCCGAGACTTTGTCCGCCAATTCCAATGTAATGTGGACATCGCTCCCGACAAGAATTCTTTGTCCAATTTGAAAAAGAAAACTGCGGAAAGCTTTCGTGAATATGTTGTCAAATGGCGTGAGTAAGCCGCCTGGGTAAAGCCTCCAATGGACGAAACTGAAATGGTTACAGTCTTTCTACAAGCCCAAGAGGCAGACTACTTCCAGAACATAACGTCTGCTATGGGTAGACCATTCGCTGAAGCTATCAAAATTGGGGAGATGGTAGATTAACATACAAGCATTTAGTTCTCCAATATAACATGCACAAAATATGATGATGTCTGTTGGGATTAGGAAAACCCGGTGGACTTTGGACAAGGTTGTCTTAAAGGTCATTGTGTGGACAACACATTAACCTAGCTAAGTTTGACCATGATGCATGCAACAGTATAACATAATAAGGTTTCTACGGGGTATTAGACTGATACCCTTGAGTTGTCTCAAGGGGGAAGGCACGGAACCGTCGACTGCACCGCTGATCGACTAGTTTTACCGCAAATAAGCCTTTCTGAATTTAGGGGGTGATAAAATAGGAAGGGTGCAACCACTCATCAAGCGTTGCTATAGGATTTGTTTTGGCACGAGTGGAGTATGATGTTGATTATGCAATAAACAGTAAAATCATGTAGTCATGTATTTGCACGTTATGAAAGAAGTAAATACAACAGTTATAATTTAAAAAGCGATCACAAAGAAAAGAAACAAGAAAACATGTCAATTTTTGTGTTTGGGGAAAGTTAAATGCTTGAAGAAAATAAACAATTAATTGCACATAAGGGGAGTGGGAAGAGGTAAAAATTCACAAAGTAGTTTGAAATGGTACAAGCCTAAATATCCCCAGCAGAGTCGACATGCTGTCGCACCCCTTTTTTCCAACTCCTTCCGGGTTGGTTTCAGGTTCTTGACAATATTGAGACAACTCGTTTCCTTTTGGGAAGGGGTAAACAAGGATTCGAAGAGTTGCCACCTAACGACTTAAGGTACGTTAGGGCACCTATTTGGGTCATTTACAAACTAGATTTGAAAACCAGAGACAGGGTAAGGGATTGAAATTATTCTAAGGGGAAGGTGTTAGGCACCCCTCAGAATCCATAACTGTGGTTCCCGGCCAAACAACTTTGTGAATTTGAGTAAATAGCAAATAGGCAATCAATGTTTAAAATGAGTAAAGAGTTTGGAATGATTCGCAGTCTAAGCACACATATGTTACTAAAGTTTGAAAAAAAAAGTATTTAATATCTAAGTAATGTTTTTTTTAAAGAGTTATATAGACATGTATATAAAGGGATAGGGGAGTCCTAGGTTGTTTGTCATATGGATCACATCAGTACAATACTCGGTAATCACTCCTCAAAGAGAGGCTACACGTGGTATAAGCGCACCAGTCATCATGTCCATATCTACCATTCCCATCCCGCAAAGGTCATTAAAACGAGTGTTGGTATCGATCTTTATTGCGTGTTGTTACCCGCCCCTTCCTAATGGTCCTGGAGGAGTTTAGGACCTCTACCTATCAGGGATGTTCTAGGCAGACCCTCAGGTTCAAAGGAAAAATGCTAAGGCGACAAACAAAAGCATATATGACTGAAATTAGGGGAAACACAAGAAAACAAACAAAAGGCCCAAGTTTACCTCCACAAGTAATGCAAATAGACAGCACGACTCAAACACAGTTAAGGGCAGTATTCAGAATCCTAAAGCATGGTGTCTATGTGGGATTCAGAAGATAAACAAGTATACAAACTGGTTTTCTTTAAATTCAGAAAGGGATCCTAATTAGTTTTGCCTACTGATTTTAAAACATGTTGAAGATTAAGCAGCACATACAAAGAGGCAGCTTTCAGTTTTAGGCAATTAATTACCTAAGGCTTTCCTAGGCAGGGAAACAGTATACCAATTGCCAGAATTATTTAGAGAAGAACTGTGTGGAATTGTATTACCTAAACATGTTGTTCTAAGTGTTCAGAATTCAGAATTATTACCAGTTGTTTGCGAAAAATTGAGTGAGGTCGTTTGTTCCTTTTCATGCATCAGTAGTCAAACTAGGTGTATTTAAGCGAGCATGAATGCAATCCTAAAGACATGATATCTAATGCACAAATATGAAAATATGATGCAGAACCAAAGCCTAAACATGATCTCTAAATGCACAAATATTGCAGTGTTTAAACATGATTTCAGAAGGTGCATAGGTAACACATTCATTGGTGTCGTTTTATCCTAAGACATGATCTCTAAATGTACATGGCAACGTATAACATAACTGCAGAAAATACCATTTATTAGCAGGATTTTTAAGTGATATGATAGTAAAATGAACATGCTGAAACAGTAGACACGGACCTAAGAGGCATGATTTCTAATACATGAATGAACATATGGGCCTAAACATGATTTTCTATTGCGCAAAAAGGAATATAAACCTAGGAACATGATTCTACCCTTTTAATAGCTAAAGCATGCACAGTTACCCCTTTCCCTTTTCACTATCCACCCCAAGAGTTGTTTACAACAATTATTACAGACCAATTACATAAATTACATAATTGAAATAATAAAAGAAGAAGTTATACTATAGGGAGCCTACTGATAGGCCCAAAGTCTCCAGAGTTCTCAATGTCATTGGTGTTCACAACCTTTCATGTAATCCGGGTGTGTAAGAGTTCCCTAAGGACCTCAAGGGCTCTCGGACAGTGCTCACACCCAGATTTTCATAACCATATTGAGTAAGTGTAGTGTGGAAGAGCCAACTCTAATTTTCAGAGTTCAGAGGGATCTCATAGGGATCCCTAAGCTGTCACACATTAAACGGGAAGAACCTAGATTTCTAAGAGTAGTGAGAGTGCTTGACATAGTTTTGAGAAAGTTTAGTTGGAAAACAGTTTTCTGAAAATAGATTTTGAAATAAATTTTGAAAAGAAACAACAGAAGAATTTACTTTAGTAAAACAGTTTGAAAAAGAAGTGAGTAGGGCAATCAGAATAACAACTCAGAACCAAAACAATACACACATGGCAAGTACAGAGAACCATTTCAATAATCACAAACAAGGTAGAAAGGATTGGGGACAAATAGACCACACATAGAAACATGTTGCATACAAGTTACACTCATAGAAATACTAAGGTATTATAGACTTGTACAGAACCTAAATAACCAAAGAAGCAGTTTCTTCATAAAGATGTTCATGCCAGAAACTAACAGAATCAGATTGAGGGGATGCTAATGGAGATAACATGCTGAATCTAAGGGAGGGGGTACAGTTTAACAATCATACTAGTAGAGTGAGAGTAGACATGCTAGTTACATGGTACACAGCAGAACCATAAGTAAAAGCATAGTAGAAATAGAAGGAATTGCATTACCAAAAGAAACATGTTGTTTTGAGGCTTTAAACTAAACTGAAAACATACCAGTTAACGAAGAATAAGTGCAGAGTGAAGAGCAATAGAGTGTATAATACTCAGTCTTGGCTTGCAGCCGACTGAATATATCAAAATAACCAGCAAGAATAACAAGAGAGTATACGTGTGTGTGAGAGAGTTCAGAACAGTAGTTGTTCGTGTCTTGCTAATGAAGAGAGTAAAGTATTTATAATTTTGAAAACGAGTAGAAAATATGGTAAAATAATAGTTTCAGCAGTAATTATGGGAGTAAACAATCAATTAGAATCAAATTGGTAAAAAGACTTCCTTTAATTAGGGAGTCATACTCAAACGGATACAATAGTGACAAATAAGGAAAGAGAATCGCCTAAAGATCTGATTTTACCATGTAAGAGATAATAAAAGTATATCGCATACAATTAGGACTAAATACAGAATATACAATTAAGGAAAGTATAGATTAATAAGTGACAACAGGTTTTACTCACAACAAATAAGGCAGAACAAGTTTAATTCTGGAAATCAGTCAAGAGAATCTCGAATGAGATTCAAATCACAGGGAACCAGTTAAGGAAAGTATCACACAAGTAAGGGAATAATTCGAAAATTAGTAAAGCAGTATCATTCAAAGGGAAATATCCCAGTTTTGAGGGAAATACAATAAAGTAAAATTAATAAAACCCTAATTAAATAGTATTAGAATAACATATATTAAGCGAGAATCATAAAACCCTAGGTAAGGTAAAAATCACACAGAATCGGGGCTCAAACTTAGAACATAATGCATATCAAAGAGAGATAAACAAAACACAGACAAGAATCTGAAACCCTAACAAGGAAAAATGAGGTAAAAATCACAAAAAATCACAGAACGCTCATAGGAAGCCAGCACACACAGATTGAACGAACATATTATCAGAAATAATCTCAAAATTAGGGTTCTTAGCATAACAACTCATATAACAAGAAAAGCGTAAGTAAATCGTCAAAGCATGGTGAGAGTCACAGAATAACATAGAAAACTAGTAGAAGAATCGTTTTGTAGAAGCTTTTTGAAACCCTAGTTTTGAAAGTAAAGAAATCGTTTAGAAACAAGGAGATTCTTTGAGGAAAACATGTAAAAACCTTAAAATACACATAGATCTGTTAAAGATCTAGAAAGATCGGAAGGTTTTAAAATTAGGGCTTCCACATAAAACCTAGAGAAGAAGAAGAAAACTCAAAATATTATCGGTTTTTGGCCGGAAAGTGATAGATCTTACTCGAACGGCCATAGATGGCAGGGAAGATGGCATGAGACCGGAGAGGTGAGTTGAACCGCCTCTGGTTCACTTGAGGGCCTCAAACGGTGACACAAATACAAAGGATGAAGCCATAAGGCTGGTGAGAGTTAAGACCTCCATGGTTGCCGGTGAGGAGGTTGCCGGAGAAGGGGAGACAGGGCTCAGTAGGTGGAGTGTCTAGAGAGAGAGATGAGAGAACTCAGAGAGCCGGTTGAGAAATGGGAGGGGGAAAATGAGACGGGGGGTGTCACGACCTGAAATCCCACCTTCGGGCCATGACTGCGTCTAACGTTGATCCCGCTAGACAAGCCAACGTGTAAAATTTCACTAACCAATTAACACTGAATTTAACAGGAATACTAGAAGCAATTTTATAATTTAACATACAAAAATAGATAAATACAGGACTAAGTGATAGAAACAAACACAATTCATTGTGACAATCCCCGAATCTGGAGTCACTAACTCACGAACATACTAAAAGATTACTACAACCAAGGGGCTGAACAATAACTGTATACAACTGTCTTTGGAAATAAATGAAAAAGACAGTAAGGAAGAAAAAGGGATAGAGGAGACGTCAATGCCCACGAATGTCTGCGGGTCTACCTTGCTAACTCCGAGGTGGACTGAAGGATACTCCCTCTAACTATGTCCACTGGGTCCGGCTGCGGGATCTGCACAACATAAAGAAGTGCAGGTGTAGCATCAGTACAACCGACCCCATGTACTGAGTAAGTGCCGAGCCTAACCTCGGCCGAAGTAGTGACGAGGCTAGACTTGACAACAACCGATAACCTGTCCTATTCTACAACACATAACATGGAAAAGAGCAACAAATAGCAGAGAAGCATGGGATACGGGAGCAGATAATGGGGTAACATGTGAGATAAAGCAGTCAATTAAGCATATAGAGGTAACCAAGAAAGGAAATTTAACAAAGATGCTAATGAAACAAGTATAAATGCCAGAAATGTAAATAATGGCACGACATCACCCTTCGTGCTTTTACTCTCTTCCTCACAATGCAATATATGACGTAATCAATGTAAATCATGGCACGTCATCACCCTTCGTGCTTTTACTCTATTCCTCACTATGAAATATATGATGTAATCAATGTAAATCATGGCACGACATCACCCTTCGTGCTTTTACTCTCTTCCTCACTATGAAAAATGATGTAATCCATGTAAATCATGGCACGACATCACCCTTCGTGCTTTTACTCTCTTCCTCACTATGAAAAATGATGTAATCCATGTAAATCATGGCACGACATCACCCTTCGTACTTTTACTCTCTTCCTCACTATGCAATATATGATGTAATCCACGTAAATCATGGCACGACATCACCCTTCGTGTTTTACACTCTTCCTCACCATAACAATGGAAATTATCAAAATGGCAAGGAATGCAGCATAGTGGAAACACAAATCCTAATCACCCGACAAGGGGAATACTATCAGTCAATATAATAATAATTACCCGGCAAGGGTCTCAGCTATAACCAATCTTTTCAGGTATATCCTTTACAATTGGGATCTCAAACATCACAAGTTTATCAGCAAGGATTTTCAACAACAATCAACTTCCAAGTAGAGACAATTTCACAATATAATGAATATGGAAGTAATAACAAGAATTTCATCAAAAATAGACTCACGGGCATGCTTGACACACAATGCATAGGTACTCGTCACCTCACCTATGCATTGAACATGATAAACGCATAGCACATAGCACACAATACCTATTCCCTCACCAAAGATAGGCAAGACACTTGCCTCGGGTCTAAGGATAGCAATTCAAGCCTCTAATACCGCCTTTCCTTTTGAATTCAACTCCGAAACGACAATATCTAGACATAATTAACTTATTAACATCAATAATGACTCATTAATACAATCCCATACCCTAAATATACAATCCCTGGCATTCTTCCAAAAATACCAAAATTCGACCCCGGCCCCGCTTGGTCCAAACACGAGGCTCAGACCAAAACCCGATCACCCATACCCCCACGAGTTCAAATATATAATTTGTTTTGAAATCCGATCCCAAATAGAGGTTGAATTACCCAAAATTCCATAAACCCCTAATTTCTACTTTGTTTCCATGATTGTAGACCTAGATTCTAGTGTTTGATGAAGGAAAAATGGAAGAAATAGGAGTTAAAATCACTTACCCAAGTGGTTATGGAGGGATATTAGCTTGAGGGTCATCAATGGGTTTTTGGAGAAGAAGGAATTGATGAAGAAGTGGAAATCCCAAAATAACATTCTGTTTTTGACTTAAGGAAATAATTGGGCGATTTTGTTCATCGCGATCGCAGGAAAGGGTCTGCGATTGCGGAGAGTCTGGCCCCTACACTCTGCGATTGCGGCTAGAAGAATGAAATCGCGAAGAAGAACCTGAGATCCCCTCTCACTGCGATTGCGAACAGGCGACTGCGATCGCATAGATCAAGGACTCCACACTATGCGATCGTGAACTAGGAAATGCGATCGCGAAGAGTACCTAGCCAGCCCCCGCTCAACCCTCCTATACCTCTATGCGATCGCGAGCAGTGCTATGCGATCGCATAGAGGAACTGACCTCTCCCTTCACCTAACTCTATGCGATCGCAGAAGGTCCTATGCGATCGCATAGAACAACACACCAGACACCAGAAACTGAAGTAAAACACCAGATTTCCATACTTTTCACACCCCGTTAGCTACCCGAAACTTATCCGAGCCCTCGGGGTTCAAAACCAAAAACTCACACTACTCCCAAATCATCCTACGGACCTACTCATGCATTTAAATCACCAAATATCATCAAAAGCAATGAATTAAACCTCAAAACTCATAGAATTTTCTTAAAACTTCATAAGGCTCAATTATTCCTATTTTGATTCGAAATACGTCATTTCAAGTCCGTTTCTTACCAAATTTTACAGATAACTCATATAACACATATTGAACCTGTTCTAGGCTTCGAAACCATAATACGGGCTCGGTAACACAGGTTCCACATCGAAGTTCATTTTCAAAAGTCTTTATTATTTTACGAAAACAATTTACTCTAAAAATTCATTTCGCGGACTTGGGACCTCGGAATTCCATTCCGGGCATACGCCCAAGTCCCATATTTTTCTACGGACCTTCCGAGACCGTCAAATCACGGGTACGGGTCCGTTTACAAAAAATGTTGACCAAAGTCAACTTTAATCAACTACATATTAAAATTTCAACTGTTCATCCAGTTTTCACATAAAGGCTTCCCGACTACTCGCCAGGGCTGCGCACGCATCTCGAGGTGAGATTAACAGAGGCTTCAGGGCCCCGTAACACGGATTTAGTTAAATTTACACAGGATGACCTTTTGGGTCATCACAATCTCCACCTCTAAAACAAACTTTCGTCCTCAAACGGACATACAAAGGTACCTGAATCGGGGAAAAGATGGGGATAACGGTTCCACATATCGGACTCGGACTCCCAGGTAGCTGCCTCAACAAGCTGACCCCTCCACTGAACACGAACCGAAGGATAACTCTTCGATCTCAACTGATGATCCTGCCGAGCTAATATGGTTACCGGCTCCTCCTCATAAGTCAAATCCTTGTCCAACTGGACACCGCTGAAGTCAAGAACATGAGATGGATCCGCAATATACCTTCTAAGCATAGATACATAAAACACTGGATGCACGGCTGATAAATGCGGTGGCAAGGCAAGTCTGTAGGACACCTCTCCTACCTTATCAAAAATCTCAAATGGAACAATGTACCTAGGGATCAACTTTCCCTTCTTTCCGAACCTCATGACGCCCTTCATGGGCGACACCCGAAGAAATACCCGATCTCCTATCATAAATGCCAAATCTCGAACTCTACGATCCGCATAAATCTTTTTCCTGGACTGAGCTGTACGAAGTCTATCCTAAATGATCTTCACCTTGTCCAAGGCATCCTGGACTAACTCAGAACCCAACAATCTAGCCTCTCCCGGCTCAAACCATCTGACTGGAGACCGACACCGTCTACCATACAACGCCTCATACGGAACCATCTGAATGCTCGACTGATAGCCGTTGTTATAGGCAAACTCAACTAAAGGCAAGAACTGGTCCCATGAACCACCAAAGTCAATGACACAAGCCCGCAACATATCCTCCAAGATCTGAATAGTACGCTCGGACTGTCCGTCCGTCCGAGGATGAAATGCTGTGCTCAACTCAATCTGCGTTCCCAACTCTCGCTGAAATACTCTCCAGAAATGGGAGGTAAACTGAGTACCTCGGTCTGATATAATGGATAAGGGCACACCATGCAATCTGACCATCTCTCTCATATAAATCTTTGCCAACTTCTCTGCTGAATATGAAACTGCCACATGAATGAAATGTGCCGACTTGGTCAGCCTATCCACACAACCCATACTACATCAAACATCCTCTGAGTCCGTGGAATCCCAACTATAAAATCCATCGTGATACGCTCCCACTTTCACTCGGGAAGCTGAATCTGCTGCATCAAACCATCATGTCTCTGGTGCTCGTACTTATCCTGCTGACAGTTCAAGCACCGAGATACATAAGCTACAATATCTATCTTCATCCTCCGCCACCAATAGTACTGCCGTAAGTCCTGGTACATCTTCGCGGTGCCCGGATGAATGGAATACCGGGAACTATGGGCCTCCTGAAGAATCAAATCACGAATGCCATCTACATCAGGCACACAAATACGGCCCTGCATCCTCAGAACTCCTTCATCATCCACTGTGACCTGCTTGGCACCCCCGTGCTGAATCGTATCTCTAAGAGTACATAAATGATGATCATCATACTGCCTGGCCCGAATGCGATCATACAATGAAGAACGGGCCACTGTATGGGCCAAAATACTGCCAGTCTCAGAAACCTCCAATCTCACAAATCGGTTGGCTAAGCCTGGACATCCAACGCAAGAGGTCGCTCTCCAACTCATAAATAAGCTAGACTACCCATACTGACTGACTTTTGGCTCAAAGCATCGGCCACCACACTGGCCTTCCCCGGATGATAAAGAATGGTAATATCATAATCCTTCGGCAATTCTAACCATCTCCTCTGCCTCATGTTCAACTCCTTCTATCTGAACAGATACTGTAAGCTCTTATGGTCCGTGAACACCTCACATGGCAACCCGTACAGATAGTGCCTCCAAATCTTCAATGCATGAACAATAGCTGCAAGCTCCAAGTCATGAACTGGATAGTTCTTCTCGTGAACCTTCAACTGACGAGAAGCATAGGCTATGACCCTGCCATCCTGCATCAACACTGCACCAAGCCCAACCCGTGAAGCATCATAATACACGATATACGATCCTGAACCTGTGGGCAAAACTAACACTGGTGCCGTGGTCAAGGCTGTCTTGAGCTTCTGAAAGCTCGCCTCACACTCATCCGACCACCTGAACTAGGCACCCTTCTAGGTCAACCTGGTCATCGGGGATGCTATAGATCAAAAGCCATCCACAAATCGGCGATAATAACCAGCTAAGCCCAAGAAGCTCCGAATCTCTGTAGCTGAAGTGGGCCTGGGCCAATCTGTGACTGCTGAAAGCTTCTTGGGTTCCACCTGAATACCCTCTGATGAAACCACATGGCCTAGAAATGCAACCAAACTCAACCAAAACTCACACTTGGAGAATTTGGCATACAACTGACTGTCCCTTAGAGTCTGGAGGACGACTCTAAGGTGCTGCTCATGCTCCTCTCGACTGCGAGAGTATATCAATATATCATCAATGAAAACAATAAGGAACGAGTCTAAATAAGGCCTGAACACTCGGTTCATCAACTCCATGAATGTAGCGGGGGCATTTGTCAACCTGAATGACATCACCAAGAACTCATAATGCCCATAACGAGTGCGAAAGGCCGTCTTAGGGACATCAGACACCCTAATCCTCAGATGATGGTAACTAGACCTCAAGTCTATCTTGGAAAACAAAGTAGCACCCTGAAGCTGATCAAATAAGTCATCAATCCTCGGCAAAGGATACTTATTCTTAATGGTAACCTTATTCAACTGCCGGTAGTCAATACACATCCTCATCAAGCCATCTTTCTTATTAACAAACAACACTGGAGCACCCCAAGGAGAAACACTAGGCCTGATGAAGCCTTTATCCAGCAAATCCTGCAACTGCTTATTTAATTCCTTCAACTCTGGCGGGGCCATACGATATGGTGGAGTAGAAATAGGCTGAGTTCCCGGAGCTACCTCTATGCAAAAGTCAATACCCCTATCGGGTGGCATACCTGACAGGTCAGCAGGGAATACCTGTGGAAACTCATGAACCTAGGGCACAAACTCCATAGAAGGAACCTCGGCACTAGAATCACGAACATAGGCCAAATAGGCCAGATAACCCTTCTCGACCATGCGTTGAGCCTTCAAATAAGAAATAACTCTACCGGAAGAATGACTAGGAGTCCCTCTCCACTCCAAATGAGGTACTCCTGGCAAGGCTAAGGTCACTGTCTTGGCATGACAGTACAAAATAACATGGTAGGGAGAGAGCCAATCCATCCCCAAAATAACATCAAAGTCAACCATATCAAGAGACAAAAGATCAAAATGAGTCTCCAGACCACCAATAACTACTAAGAAGGCACGGTAGACTCGATCTACCACTATAGAATCACCCACCGATGTATACACATACACAGAAGCACTCAAGGAATCACGGGGCATGCTCAAATAGGGAAAAAATATGAAGACACATAGGAGAAAGTAGAACCCGGATCAACTTACACTGAAGCATCTCGGTTGCAAACTGGAACCGTGCCTATGATAACTGCATCAGAGGCCTCAGCCTCAGGCCTGGCAGGAATAGCATAGCACAGGGCGAAGCCCCTCCAACCTGAACCTCTCTGGGTCGACCTGCTACGGGCTGACCTCTACCTATCCTGGCCTGCCCTCCACCTCTATGAGTCTGACCTCCTCCTCTAGCACCACGACCTCCACCCCTAGCTAGCTGAGGGGGTGGGGGTGCACCTGATGCTGGGACCATGGCACGAGAACTCAGATACTAAGAACTACCAGAAGCTCGGGGGAAATACT
The DNA here is from genome assembly GCA_005239495.1 of Nicotiana undulata. Lineage (NCBI taxonomy): Eukaryota > Viridiplantae > Streptophyta > Magnoliopsida > Solanales > Solanaceae > Nicotiana > Nicotiana undulata. The sequence continues at coordinate 14,223 of ML291888.1, forward strand.
TGGCAATGTGTCCCGAATCACCACAAGAATAACAAGACCTCTGCTGCTGTGGCTGCTGACTCCGCAACTGACCTTGTCGGCCTGAATAACCACCCTGAAAACTCTGAAGTGGCGGTGCACTGATAGGTGCTGGTGGTGCACTAATATGAGCTGGCGGTGCACTGTGAGATACCTGAAGTGCCGACTGATAGGGTCTGGGAGGATGACCTCTGCCGAAAGAATCCCTGACTCCAGATGAGGCTCCACTGAATCGACCGAAGTGACGGGGCCTCTTGTCAGCCCCCTGACCACCACCCTGTGACAAAATCATCTCAATCCTCCTGGCCACATTGGCCACATCCTGGAACGAAATATCAGTACCTGACTCCCTGGCCATCTAAAGTCTGATGGGCTGAGCCAAACCCTCAATAAATCTCCGCACTCTCTCACGATGAAGTATCATAAGTGCATGCCTGGCTAGAGTGATGAACCTAGTCTCGTATTGAGTGACAGGCATAGATCCCTGTTGGAGACGCTCAAACTGCTTCCGGAGATCCTCTCTCTGAGTAACTGGAAAAAACTTCCCCAAGAACAACTCGGAGAACTGAGCCCAACTCAAAGGTGCAGACCCAGCTTGTCTGGTCAAGCAATAGTCTCTCCACCAAGTCTTGGCGGTACCCGAAAGACGAAAAGTAGCAAAATCCACTCCATTGGACTCTACTATGCCCATGTTCTGAAGAACCTCATGACAGCTGTCGAAATAATCTTGGGGATCCTCTGATGGTGCATTAGTAAATGTAGTAGTGAATAACTTGGTGAACCGATCCAACCTCCATAGACCGTCTGCTGACATGGATGCTCCCTCAACTGCCGGTGCCACAATACCCGGCTGAGCTACTCCGATTGTCTGAGGTGACGGAGTCTGGAACTAAGTGGCAAATTGCTCTGGTGTATGAATAGCAGGAGTCTGGGTCCCTCCCCCAGCCTGAGAACCAGCTGGCGCAGTAGGAAGAAGACCGGCCTAAGCTACACTCTCCATAAGTCCCACCAAGCGGACTAGAGCGTCCTGAAGCACTGGGGTAGCAATGAACCCCTCTGGGACCTGAGTTGGTCCGACTGGAACCGTCTGAGAAGGAACCTCACCGGCATAGTCTACCTGTGGGTCCTCTACTGGAGCTGCTGCTCTAGCTCAGCCTCGGCCTCTAGCATGGCCTCAGCCTCAGCCCCTCGTAGAAGCTGCAATAGGAGGATCAGGTTGCTGATCGGTCGATGAGGAAGCACGTGTTCTCGCCATCTGCAAGGGAGTGAAATAGAGACTCAATTAGTATTTAGAATTCAAATGGAACGACAGAGAATGAAAGATATGAAGTTATTCCTAACTTTGCAGCCTCTGGGGAATAAGTACAGACGTCTCCGTACCGATCCCTTAGACTCTACCAAGTTTGTCTGTGAGTTGTGAGACCTAAGCAACCTAGGGCTCTGATACTAATTTGTCACGACCCGAAATCCCACCTTCAGGCCATGACTGCGTCTAACGTTGATCCCGCTAGACAAGCCAACGTGTAAAATTTCACTATCCAATTAACACTGAATTTAACACGAATATTAGAAGCAATTTTATAATTTAACATACAAAAATAGATAAATACATGACTAAGTGATAGAAACAAACACAATACGTTGTGACAATCCCCGAATATGGAGTCACTAACTCACGAGCATACTAAAAGATTACTACAACCAAGGGGCTGAACAATAACTGTACACAACTGTCTTTGGAAATAAATGAAAAAGACAGGAAGGAAGAAAAAGGGATAGAGGAGACGTCAAGGCCCACGAACGTCTGCGGGTCTACCTTGCTAACTCCGAGGTAGACTGAAGGATACTCCATTTAACGATGTCCACTGGGTCCGGCTGCGAGATGTGCACAACATAAAGAAGTGCAAGTGTAGCATCAATACAACCGACCCTATGTACTTAGTTAGTACCGAGCCTAACCTCGGCCGAAGTAGTGACAAGGCTAAACTTGACAACAACCGATAACTTGTCCTATTCTATAACACATAACATGGAAAAAGGCAAGAAATAGCAGATAAGCATGGGATACGGGAGCAGATAATGGGGTAACAGGTGAGATAAAACAACCAATTAAGCATATAGAGGTAACCAAGAAAGGCAATTTAACAAAGATGCTAATGAAACAAGTATAAATGCCAGAAATTCAAATAATGGCACGGCATCACCCTTCGTTCTTTTACTCTCTTCCTCACAATGCGATGTACAATATAAAATGATATGAATCATGGCACGACATCACCCTTCGTGCTTTTACTCTCTTCCTCACAATGCCCTCAGGGTTCAAAACTAAAAACTCACAGGACTCCCAAATCATCTTACGGACCTACTCATGCATTTCAATCACCAAAATATCATCAAAATCAATGAATTAAACCTCAAAACTCATAGAATTTTCTTAAAACTTCATAAGGCTCAATTATTCCGATTTTGATCTGAAACACGTCATTTCAAGTCCGTTTCTTACCAAATTTTACAGATAACTCATATAACATATATTGAACCTGTTCCGGGCTCCGAAACCATAATACGGGCCCGATAACACAGGTTCCACATTGAAGTTCATTTTCAAAAGTCTTTATTATTTTCAGAAAAATAATTTTCTCTAAAAATTCATTTCTCGGACTTGGGACCTCGGAATTCGATTCCGGGCATACGCCCAAGTCCCATATTTTTCTACGGACCTTCCAAGACCGTCAAGTCACGGGTCCGGGTCCGTTTACCAAAATGTTTGACCAAAGTCAACTTTAATCAACTAATTATTAAAATTTCAATTGTTCATCCAGTTTTCACATAAAGGCTTCCCGGCTACTCACCCGGGCTGTACACGCATCTCAATGTGAGATTAACGAAGGCTTTTGGGGCCTCGAAACACAGATTTAGTTAAATTTACACAGGATGACCTTCTGGGTCATCACATGGGGGGAGGGGGGGTAGTCACTTAGGGATTAATTATGGTAAGGTCGAATCTGGACCGTTGATTTGAATTAATCAACAGTTCAGATCGAGTGAGGGATTGTGCCGGGTAGGATTTTAGGTTTGGGCTGGATAATTGGGCTAATTAATTGGGTTAGGGGTCAGATTTAATTGAGGCTAAAATTTAAATAAAAATGACTAACTGTTAAATACTCACTTAAAATAGATAAATAATTTATAAAAATAGCTAATGATTGTAAGAAATAAAATTGATGCTTGATAAATTAAATTAAAATGATTGATCAGTATTTAAAAATATAAATGACTAATTATTGAGTGAAAATAGCATAAACATATGACTAGGCTATAATTGCAAAGTTATTGCAGTTTGGTTAATTGTGAAATATCTTGGTTTTAATAAGACCAAAAATAATATATTAAGTCAATAAATGTTTTTGAAATCATTTGTAATTCCATTTATAATTAATTATTAAAGATAAAATGTTGGGTAAATACAAAAACTAAATTAAATTAAATATGGGAAAATTATGGAAAAATATCAATTCGTATGAAAACCTGATTTTGAAGGTATATATGCAAATTAAAATAATTTGAGGAAAAATTGGGTATCAACAAGTGCTAAACATTCTCACGAACTGAGTCAAAGTCTCCTGGAGGGCTGGAGCAGCTATAGGAACCTCCGGTGCTGGCCCTCCAACTGGAGCTGCTGGGGGCTCCTCTGTCACATCTCACATTGATGCTCTGGCTGCACCGCGTGGTCGTCCGCTACCCCGACCCTGGCCTCTGGCGGCTATGGTAGGGGGCTCAGTTCCTGATCGTTAGTCCTCCCGGTACGGGTCCTCACCATCTGTGAGAAATAATAGAATAGAATTTTTTGGAATTTTGATGTCAATAACTCGCACAACAAGGAAATAAGAGGAGTATGATTGTGCTTAACAGTTACATAGCCTCCCGAAGATAAGTATGAATGTCTCCGAACTGATCCGCGAGACACTAATAAACCGGCTTGTGACTCACGATGCATATGAACCTAGAGCTCTGATACCAACTTGTCAGGACCCATTTTCCCCTCCCAAAGACGTCATGGTTGCACCTAGTCGCTACGACTAGGTAAGCCTATCAACATCCAAATAATCAAAAATAAAGAGTAATAAGGAACAATTAAGCATCAGAAATGGCTATATAAAGGTAAAAATATCGCTCGACATATACAAGTAAAACTAATTTTCCAATTATGCACAACACTTCCCAAACCCCGGAACCATGAGTCACAAGCTCTACGAAATCTGTACACGGTCTGCTATACAAGGAGTCTAAGAAGTACAAGAGGGAAGCAAAGTAAAAGATAGAGGGGGCCTCTAAGGATCTGCGGGCGCGAGCATATATATCTTGAAGTCTCTGGTGGCTGCTGTTGCTGACTAATACTGAGGTGGATGATAGGTACCTGGATCTACACACGAAAACATGTGCAGGAAGGGTGTGAGTACACCGCAATGGTACCCAGTAAGTGCCAAGCTTAACCTCAGTTGAGTTGTGACAAGATCAGGTCAGGGCCCTACCAGTATAAATATAATGAAAGGAGGTAGAAAGATATATATATATATATAAATTACAGGAATAGAAGTCAAAGAAAGCCCTTAGCTTAGAACATAGTAATAACAACAAGGGGATCTCTCCGGATACTGTCCCGTAGTCCCAAAGTAAATATGCAGTACATAGGGGATCTCCTGGAATACGTCTGTAGTACCGAAGTAAATATTTTTATGCCGTATAGGGGGATCTCCCGAAATACGTCTGTAGTCCCAAAGTAAATATGCAGTGCTGGGGGATCTCCGGAATGCGTTAAACGTTTTGTCAATACGACATCAGAATAGATAGACATGGGCGTTTTGCGAGACCGCGCAGACTGCTAGGTGACAAGTAGGTGTGTCACCTACTTGCTTAAATAAGAGTCCAAAAATAGGCCAGTACGGGTCATCCAAAAAGGACTTTTAAAGGCCTATTTCATTCATATATTATCATGATAATAGGGAATAATAACTAGACATAGGCTCTACAAAAATCCTCTAAAATATTTCCCACAAACCCTAGTTGAGTTTCTCTCCCTTTCAAATTCTAATTGGAGGTAAAACCTAGAGTTTGAAGAACCAAGATAGGAGCTGAGTTATCCAACAAATAAGGTAAGTTTACTGATCTCTTTCATCCATTTCTTTTTTCTGTAAATGCCTGGTAAGTCTTTCTATATTGGTAAGAAACCACGAGACGGTGATCGAAAGACGTAAGTTCGAGTTATTCACTTGTTGAGGATTGTTGTGTTGCTCTTGGGATGCGTGTTTTACTACTGTTTTATGGATTTTTGGAGGAGGAAGGGTGTGGAGAAACACCACATAAATGCAGGGTAGTGGGCTGGTCTTTCGTGGTAACATTTTCGGGTTGTTTGACACTACTACGATGGTCGTTTTGTGCATGAAGAGATTGGGGTATGTCTGCCTGTTTTGTAGTATTTGTTTGGTATATATAAGGTTGGAAAATAATGTATATATGTTGTTATTGTTGTGATCTTGTATTTTTGGTGTTATCTTGAATTTGGAGGAAGTAAGGATTATAGGGGAGATGCTTCCCGTTTTAATACAAAATAAGCTTGTCGTTCGTTGTGCGATAGTTTTACCTTTCGTAACTTAATGGTAGTATTATTATTGTTGTTGTAGATTAAGGTGCGAAGAGGTGAGTTCAACTTGGTTATTGGAAAGATTGGGATAAGGTATGTTAAGGCTAAGCCCTTCCTTCATTTTGGCATGATCTCGTAACGACATATGTTTGATAACGAGTCATAACGAGAAGTTCATACTACAGAGTTTATATACATTATCCTAGTCTCATAAGTTATAGTATTCTCCCTTATCGGGATTTTATATGCAATTGAGTATTGTCTTCTTCCAGTCAAGAGAGAAGATGGTTTATATATATATATATATATACACACACACACACACAGAGAGAGAGAGAGAGAGAGAGAGAGAAAATTACATTATTTTCACCACCATCGAGCTATAATCGGTGGGTAGGCCCCTATTGGACAGCCTCTAATAAGATAGTAAGTTATATACCGATCCTACTGTGGTCGAGAGCCTACAAGCGAGATCATAATGGCCGAGATACAGATCCTAGTATGGCCGAGTGCCTATGAGGGAGCCTACTACAACCGAGTAGTTACACGTACCGATCCTTATAAGGCCGACATTTATTTTACTTACTATATTGAGAAAGTTGAGTCAGTATCAACAGGTAAGTATATCTCCGGATCATCTTTGACTCCAACTTACTTTCAGTTATTATATTATCAGTTCAGTTTCATCTTCAGCTTCAACTTTCAGTTATTTTATTGCCTTACATACTCAGTACATTATTTTGTACTGACCCTTTTCTGGGGACGCTGCATTTCATGCGTGCAGGTTCAGATAGACAGGCGAGTAGACCTCTTCAGTAGGTGTTTCCTGAGGTATCCTGATCGGTAAGCTCCACGTCCTTTGGAGTTGCCGGGTTTAGGGTTTTGTGTACATCTTCTTATGTATGTATATATGTTATGGGTAGGTCGGGTTCCTCTTCCGATCACAGTACATCCATCAGTAGAGGCTTGTAGACATATCATGTCAGTTAGTGCAATATGTTGGGCTTGTAGTCCTTGTATGTATATTTTGTTGGTTTGTCAGCTGTAGTAGTTATGACGGCCTTGTCGGCTCGGCTTTATATTGATGTTTAGTCAGCGCTAGTTTTCGTTCAGTTTTATATTTTTCTTCGCAAATTATCTTGAAATGTGGCCCCATGGCTAAATTATGTCATTATATGTTCAGAGTCCCTTAGTCGAAAGTTGGTACGCTAGGTTAGGTGAGGCACCGGGTGCCGGTCTCGCCCCCCAGGTTCAGGGCATGACAGGTCGTTTAGAGTATTTTAGCCCCGAACCATAATTTATGCTCCCTCTATGTTATATTGTTGTTATGTGACTTGCCGGGGTGCTTGGTGCCGGGTTCGGGAGAGTTCGGAGTGATATGGGACAGATAGTCCCTAAGTTGGAAGTTTAAGTCGTAGGAGTTGACCGTAGTTTCACTTGCGTGAAGATGACTCAGGAATGGAGTTTTGATGGTTCCAATAGCTTTGTTTGGTGATTTTGGTATTAATAGCATGTCCGGATGTAAGGTATGTAAGTCATTTTGGCACGATTTGGCGAAAGTTGGAAGGAAGATTTTTGGGAAGTTTGACCGGGAGTTGACTTTACTGATATCGGGGTCGGATCTCGATTCTAGAAGTTGGAATAGGTCCATAATGTAATTTATGACTTGTGTGCAATATTTGTTGTCGATCGAAGTTGTTTTAGTATGAATCGACGTTGGTTTTGGAATTTTGAAGTTCATAGTTCATAGGCTTGAACTAGGGTTGCGATTCGTGCTTTTGATGTGATTTGAGGGATCGACTAAGTTCGTATCATATTATAGGACTTGTTGGTATGTTGGGATGGGGTCCCGGGACCTCAGATGATTGTTCTGGAGCAATTAAAGTATGGAGGGAACATTTGGGAGTGCTGAGGAAAAGCCTCATGTGCGGCTGCAAACTCCCTGAGTGCGGAGGCAGTGGAAAATGTGCGGACCGTAGGGAAAAATCCGCAGGTTTGATGGTCTGGCTTAAGAAGCTTATATCTTTTAGTATATAAGGAATTTGGAGATGATCCAAAAATGAATGTTGTAGCCCATTGAGTCTAGTTTTTGAAAATCAAATCGTTCTTCATTTGGACATTTTTACAAAAAGTTATGATCAATTTACTAAGTCCTGGTAGTGCAATTGCTGCTGAAGTACGACCGCACAAATTGGATCGCGGCCGCGGAACTTGGAAGTGAGGACCACACAAAAAATGTGCCCGTCAGCACTATGAGAGATCATATGCGGTACTATATAAATGAGGGTTTCATATCATTTTTTTGTGGGCCTAGAGAGATCAATTTGTGGCAATTTTTCCCGCGTTTTTAAAGGAATTGATTCGGGTAAGTGATTCAAACACGGATTTGGTTAAATTACATGAATATATCCTTGATTTCATTACGTAATTAGTGATTTTGGTTGAAAAATGAAGAAAACTTCTTAGGACGAATTTCGGGGATTTGAGCGAGATTTTGTATCGAATTTTAGTAATTTTGGCGTGGTTGGACACGTGGTTGAATGGGTGTTCGAATTTTGTAACTTTTATCGAATTTCGAGATGCGACCCCTGGGTGACTTTTTGGGTCGATTTTTCAATTCTTTGCAAAGATCGCTATTTCATTGTTTAAACTAGTTTCCTAAAACTAATTATATTTATAGTATAAAATTATTTTGGCTAGATTTGAGTCGTTCGAAGTTGGAAAATCGAGAAAAATGCCTTTTAGTTGATTAATTTAGCGTGGTTTGAGGTAAGTGACTTTTATAACCTTATGTGGGGTAATATCCACTTAGGATTTGGTATTGTTGTGATAATTGTGATATGTAAAAGCCGTGTACACGAGGTGACGAGTGCGTACTGATAACTAGGGATTTGTTCCTATTTACTCTCGTTTTCTTAGGGTTCGAGGCAAAATTGCATTAAGATACTCCCGAAATTTGATGCAAGATGTTTAAATTGCAGGATTTGAGTTGAATTGAAGATATTGACTAAAGATAACTCAAACAGGAGCAAACGGGCACTGCCCCAAAACCCAGTAGAAGCGCTGAGAGCGCCATTATTCTGCTGCAGCGAAAGTCACTTCGCTGCAGCGGAATTCCATCAGTTGCCTCGGTTTAAACTTCATAGAGTATGTTTTGGAGATCAATCTGAGCCGCTGTTCATGCCAAAATTCCGTTGTAGCGCTTTCCTGGACGCTGCAACGTTCAACAATCCGCTGGGAGCGGAATTCAAAAATCAGAGGCTTGCCAACTTGGGTTTTGCACATTAGGCGGTCATCGGTGAAATTATGCTACTGCGTTTTTTAGGTTCCGCTGTGGTGCCTCAGAATTCCGCTGGGAGAGAAATGCAAATTCAGAGAGTTTCCAAATCCAGAAACGCTGCAGCGGTTATTATTCCGCTGCAGTGGAAGTCAGTCCACTGGAGCGCCTACAATTCCGCTGGGAGCGAAATCTCTGTAGGTGCAATTTTGTCCAGTATTTTCAACCTTGTATAAATACAACTTTTTGTCATTTTTAGGGCATCAGACTTTAGAGTGAGCTCGTGAATAGTGCTTTTATTCCGTTTTGATTAATTTTAGCTTATATTCTACCATACTTCTTATATTTTCTTCTTGTAATCAACATTTATGAGTTTAATTTCATCTTCTATCTTAGTTTCTTCCATGAAAATGAGTAACTAGACCCTCAAGTTAGGGTTGTGACCCAACCCTAGTGTGGGTAACTAATGAGTCTTCTATTTTAGGATGAATTTGTGAATGGGTGTTTGATTTTTAGTCTATTTCATGCTTAATTCACCGAATTAGTGGTTGCAAACACTGATTCATGCCTTTTTGTGACTAGGGTTATTCTTGAGAGAGATGGCCCAAGTCTAGGTAATATAGGCTAACAAGGAATTGGGGTGGACCCAAGAGATCGATAGCCCCAATTAAAGGGTAGAGAATAGTGATAGTGATACCCGACTTGAGCCATTTCATTTTCTTTGTTGATACACCTAATTAGGCTTGAGGAAGCCAATTCGGGCAAAGTCACCCAATTACCGAGAGGTATTGGGTGAGTAATTTAGTATGAGGTTATGTCATTTGCCCATAATTCAAAAGTTTATCCTAGATTTTAGACCCCATTAGTCACTCGCCTAGGAGTAAGTTGCAACCCTAGTGCTTTTAATCACTTGAGAAAAATCCACGAAAATATTGTAGTTAGTTAGATAAAAGTATTTCTTAGACCAAAAACTTAGTTTAGATACAAAACCATTTATGTTGAAAAGAGTAATTATGTGGGTATCGGTCACTTTTTGTCGCCGTTGCCGGGGAGTTAAGACGGTGTTGACTATCTATTTGAGTAGTGGTGTAGATTGTTTTTCTTTACTTCTTTTTGTTAACTTGTGTGTTTCAATCAATACATGTACTTATGGCTGATCCTCTGACAAATATTATACCGGGGGAGGAGGTAGATGATAACGGGGAAAACGGGGCCGACAGGCCAATCCCAATGATAATATTCTAGACCCTCCCCCGCCTCCTACAAGAGTTTCTCCTCGGGTGATTCCGAACGAGGGATATGCGAGTGCAATTGTCCCACCCCGAATCCGGGCGGGAAATTTTCAAATCATTAATGTCATGTTGACACTTTTGGAGCAGCGGGGGTATTTCACGGGAGCTCCCCATCAAAATGCCTACAAGCACTTAAAAGGCTTTGTGGACACATGTTGGGGGAGCAAACAAACCAATGTATCAGAGGATGCCTTGCGGCTCAGATTATTTTCTTTCTCTCTCCGAGGGAAGGCACTGGATTGGCTTGAACGACTCCCCAACCATTCTATCTCTCATTGGGATGAGTTGGTGGATAATTTCATTGCCAAGTTTTCTCTCCCAGACACATGAAGGCTTTGATAGATGGGATTTTGGCATTCAAGCAAGAACCGAATGAGCCCTTTCATGAGATTTGGGAACGCTACATAACTATGGTCATAGAATGCGCGAACAATGACATGACTGAAGCCATGATACAACATACTTTCTACCTGGGCATTAATACTACCAATCAGTGTGTGGTCAACCAACTATCTGGGGGCAACTTCATGAAGTTATCTTACAATGAGGTATTTGACATCCTGGATGAAATGGCTGACACTTCGTCAGCATGGCAAAGTCGGGCTAATGTGCCCCAAGGTGATCCAAGTGTGATAAATCTCCATAAAGAGTTTCAAGACCATGGACAGGCCATTGTCGAGCTTACCACTACCATGAATCAACTTGCTAAGGCGCAACTTCAACAAATACAAGGGCCAAAGCAAGTGCATGCTATGGAGGGAGTAAATATTTTGGCTAACAAGCGAAGGACACGTGGAAATCAAATGCAAAACAAAAATGACCAATGCGAGCAAGGAGCGAGTGAGTACAATCATGAGGATTCCTATGATGAGAAAAATGAAGATGTTATGTATGCCAACAATTTCCAGGGACAAAGTACCAATCAAGGGAACAACCAAAATTGGAACAATCAAAGTCAAGGTAATTGGAACAACAATAACAACTCAAGCAATTGGGGGAACAACAATCAACAATGGGGAGGCAACAACAACAATTGGAACGGGAACAATAATAGCAATTGAGGTGGAAACGGTAATCGGGGGGTCGGGATTTCAAAGACCCCCGATGTATCAACAACCCAACAATCCACCCCTATATCAATCACAAGGTCAAATTTCATCAAGCAATGATATGGGCCGGATTGAAAATATGTTTAAACAGATGATGGAACGGAATGCGGATTCGGATGCTCAAATTGCCTCCCACACTACCTCAATCCGCAATCTTGAAGTCCAAATGGGAAAAATATCACAAGCTTTGAGCACTCTCCCGGAGGGGGAACTACCTAGTGACACAGTGGTGAATCCTAAGGCTGAGAACAACAACAAAAATACCGGACATGCAATGGCAGTGACCACAAGGAGTGGTCGAGGTGGTGAGGCTAGTTCTTCAAAGCAAAAGAAGGTTGTTTGTGATGATGATGACTTGAAACATGATGAGGCTCCTATTGAAGTTGAAAATGTGATTGAAGAGCCAGTGAATAGTGAAGTGAGGATTGACATCAATGACAATGAGGAGGAAACACAAAATGACGTGAACCTGTCTAGGGAACATGTAATTGACATACCCGAGCCGGTTGTGCCAAAAGACAAGTCACCATTGCCTTGGTCTCCTCCTCCCTATCCTCAAAGATTGGCTAAGCAGAAGAATGAGAATCAGTTCAAGAAGTTCATAGAAATGATGAAGAGTTTGTCCATCAACGTACCATTAGTCGAGGCTCTTGAACAAATGCCCAGGTACGCCAAGTTTATGAAGGACATGGTCACAAGAAAGAGATCCATGGAGTGCGAGACAATCAAGATGATCCACCAAGTGAGTGAAATTGTGAACTCAATGGCACCAAAACTAGAGGATCCCGGAGCATTCACTATTACTTGCACTATTGGTAGTGCGGACTTTGCCAAGGCATTGTGTGACTTGGGTGCTAGTATCAATTTGATGCCTTATTCTGTCTTTAAAACCTTGGGAATTGGTCACCCTAGAGAAACCTCTATGAGACTTCAAATGGCGTATTGAACTATAAAGCGACCCTTGGGAATCATTGATGATGTTTTGGTGCGAGTCGACAAATTCATCTTGCCCGCGGATTTTGTGATATTGGATTGTGAGGTCGATTATGAAGTGCCAATCATCTTGGGTGGACCTTTACTAGCTACGGATAAGGCCTTGGTAGATATGGAGGCCGGTGATCTCACCTTCCGGGTGGGCGATGAAAAGGTCATTTTCCACGTTTGCAAATAAATGCGGAAATCCAATATCACGGAGGTTTGTTCTTTTGTGGACCTAGTCACCGAGGTTATAATTGATGAGACAAGATCAATGGTCAATGTTGAATACCCCATGGAAGCCGTTTTATTGAATCATGATGATGTTGTGGTGGATGACTTGATCGAGTGTACCAATGCATTGCAAGGCATGGGTTCTTATTCTTATGGACCTCGCAAGCTATCTTTGGATTTGGATAACGGAAAACTCCTCCGACAAAGACCTCAATTGAGGAACCACCAACCTTAGAGTTGAAGCCCCTTCCACCATACCTCAGGTATGAATTTTTGGGTCCCTCTCGTACTTCACCTGTTACACGTTCTTCTTTCCTAACCAATTGCAGGTAGATTCTACAGTTGAAGTGCTCCAAAGGAGAAAGAAGTCCATAGGGTGGACTCTAGCTGATATTTGGGGCATAATCCCCGCCTTCTGTATGCACAAAATAATTCTTGAAGATGGTGCAAAGCCCTCCGTAGAACACCAACGGAGGTTGAATGAGGCAATGCAGGAGGTGGTCAAAAAGGAGATAATCAAGTGGCTCGATGTTGGGGTCATCTACCCAATCTCTGATAGTGCTTTGACTTCTCCAGTTCAATGTGTTCCTAAAAAAGGTGGTATGTCAATGGTGCCGAATGACAAGAATGAGCTTATTCCCACTCGGACTGTGACTGGTTGGAGGGTTTGTATGGATTACCGCAAAATTGAACAAGGTGACCCGAAAGGATCACTTCCCTTTGCCATTTTTGGACCAGATGCTTGACAGACTTGCTGGGAGGGCCTTCTATTGTTTCTTGGACGGTTATTCAGGCTACAACAAAATTTTGATAGCTCCAAAAGATCAGGAAAATACACCTTCACCTGTCCCTACGGGACATTTGCTTTTTCAAGGATGCCATTCGGTTTGTACAATGCACGCTCTACATTCCAGCGGTGCATGAGAGCAATTTTCACGGATATGGTTGAAGATTTCTTGGAGGTGTTCATGGACGACTTCAGCATGGTCGGGGACTCATTTGAGGAGTGTTTGCAAAATCTTGATAACGTTCTCGCCCGATGTGAAGAAACCAACCTTGTATTGAATTGGAAAAAAATGCCATTCCATGGTCAAGGAGGGCATAATCCTCGGCCATAAAATCTCAAAAGATGGCATTAAAGTGGATAAAGCAAAGCTCGAGGTTATCTCCAAGTTGCCTCCTCCAACCTCGGTGAAGGGAGTCCGTAGTTTCCTTGGGCATGCGGGATTTTACCGGAGATTCATTAAAGATTTTTCAAAAGTGGTAAATCCCCTATGCAAGCTATTCGAGAAAGATGCCAAGTTCGAGTTCAATAAGGAATGTATGAAAGCCTTTGAGTTGTTGAAGCATAAGTAAACTACCACCCGAATAATCACCACGCCAAATTGGAGCTCTCCCTTTGAGCTCATGTGTGACTCAAGTGACATAGCGGTGGGGGAGGTCTTGGGCCAACGAGTGAACAAATTTTTTTATCCCGTTTATTATGCAAGCAAAACCATGAACTCCGCCAAGTTAACTATACCGTCACTGAAAAAGAATTGTTTGCTATTGTCTTTGCAATGGAGAAATTTAGGCCCTACCTTATGGGCACCAAGGTGATAGTGCACACCGATCATACGGCGCTCCGGTACTTAATGATGAAGAAGGATTCAAAAGCTAGGCTTATGAGGTGGGTCCTATTGCTCCAAGGGTTTGATCTAGAAATTGTTGATAGAAAGGGGAGCGAAAATCAAGTTGTCGATCATCTATCCTGGTTGAAGGAGAAAGGAAGGCCAAATGATGGCCTTGAGATCAATGATGCCTTTCCGGATGAGCAGCTTCTCTCTGTCTCTATGCATGACATGCCATGGTTTGCATACATCGCCAACTTTCTTGTTACCGGTGTTGTCCAGTTTGAGCTCTCTTCTAACCAAAGGAAAAAACTTAGACGGGATAGCTTGGATTACTATTGGGATGAGCCGTATTTGTTTAAAATTTGCAGTGATGGAGTCATTCGGAATTGTTTCCCCGAGGAAGAACAAATGTTCATTCTTGATTATTGCCATTCCTCGCCCTACGGTGGTCATCACGGTGGGGCAATGACAGCTTCTAAAGTTTTGAGTTGTGGGTTTTATAAGCCAACTTTGTACAAAGATGCAAGAGAATTGGTAAAGAGGTGTGACGAATGTCAAAGAGCGGGTGGAATATCAAAGAAGGATGAAATGCCCCTCACAACGATCCTTGAGGTTGATATATTTGATGTGCCACAGCGGAACCTAAAAATGTGGAAGCGGAATTTCACTGTTGACCGCGCTATTGTGCAAAACCCAAGTTGGCAAGTCTCTGATCTTTGAATTGCGCTCCCAGCGGATTGTTGAATGTTGCAGCGGCCAGGACAGATCAGAGATGGGATAGTCTGAACCCCCAACTTCCGCTGCAGCGGTCAGTATTCCGCTGACAATGGTGGCCCTTCCGCTGTAGCGGTTACTTTTCCGCTGATAGCGGAAGTCTTCATTGTGCACTGTTTTGTTCTCTGCATTACTTATGTTTGTGCTTTCATTGGGTAATTGTATACCATGTTTTAACAAGATTCATTGACATGTTTGTAGAAAATGGTGAGATCACGTGGTGCCTCCGACAAGCAATCCGGAAGGGGTGATCCTTCAAGAGGTCGGGGAAGGGGTAAACAACCGACAGCATCTCTAGGCTCGACAAAGATCATTGTAAGAAGCAAACGCTCAAGAGGCCTACCCCCGACCCTTCGGAATCAAGTGAATATGTCCCCTATCGAGAAGCTTCATAGGGGAACAGTGGTGCAGCTTTAGCACAAGCCTTGTCCCAACCTAGGAAGCTTGTCAACGAGCCTACTAGCTCAGAGTATTCTGACAGTTTGGGGCTTTCCAGTGACTCCACACCCCCTCAGGATACTGGTGAAGCAACTCAGTCCACCACCCCTGCTTCTATCAACCTTGACAGTTCTGATGAGACACCCGATGATGGCAAGGGTGGTGACACCCCTGTACAGGCAGCAAGACTACTCCGGACCAGAAATCCATCAGTGTGGAGGGATCGGTTTGTGTCTGAATCGGCCTACCACAAATTCAGAGAGTGGTGGCCTCAGAGGTCACTTATCCCTGAGAGGCCCTTCATTGTTAAGGATCTTCTACCTCACAACCCAAATATAAAGAAGCAATTTGAGGAAAGGCCGGGGTGGATTTTATTCACTAGCAAGGTCGAGGATGCAAATGAATATGTTGTGAAGGAGTTTTATGCAAATGTATCCCACACAAAAAGGGGTACATATCTGACCCAGGTTCGAAACAGGAAGATCATATACAGTGGTAGTCCATTCAACGACTATGCTTGCTTTGCTAATGAAGATGAGACTCGCTACCAGGAGAAAGTAGCCTTGGGAGATTCTGTTCGTACTTGGTTGGCCTCTGTTATTGTTATCCCGAGGACTACTCCAGCTTGGTTGACTCCAGGGTCCATTATTTACAAGAACACACTCAGCTTCGAGGCCAAGGGTTGGGCGACCATTGTTTGCAATCGGATAGATCCCATCCTTCATGATAATGACATGCCCTTCTCAAGGGACCTTATTGTGGGAGCGATTATGGATGGCATCCTGATCAATGTCGGGAATATTATGGCTAGGGTGATTGACCGGATAGTACAGAAGAATGAGAGCTCTTATCCCTTTCCCAATTTCCTCATTATGTACTTTAGGGACAAGGAAGTTGAGGGAAGGGACTTTGAAGTTACAGTGCGACCAAAATCAACTTTCTCATGGTATAGTTTGAAAGGTCTGGACAACCCCAAGGCAAAAGGGAAAGCCACCACATCTACTGCTCCTGGTACTTCCACTGCTGTTGAGCCTTCCGCTGCTGCCGAGGGTTCCACTACTGTTGAGGGTCCCACTGTTGTTGTCGTCCCAGAGTCTTCCTCGGGTCCTTCCATTTCCATTCCAGTCCCAGTGCCTACATCTTCCACCTACCCTAAGACTGCTTTGAGGGTGTCTCAGACTCTACCTGGTATCAACAATTATCTGCAGGTAGCTTCTTCTAAGCTTACTGATCTTTCTACTACAGTTGCAACTCAGTCAGCTCCAGCACAGATTGCATTGCCTCCATCACTGGAGGAGACATTGAGGAGCCTGGTTGATAACCAGACGAAGATCATGGAGACCTTGGACAAGCATGGAAAGGAGATTCACTCTTTGGACAAATCTGTGAAGCAAATAAAGAGGTCTTAGGATGATATGAAGAAGTTTCAGGCGGAGATAAAGAAGACACAAGATGATTTGAAGAAGGAGGTCGCGAAGCTCACAGCGGCAGGGGACATCCCCCATGATTTGTTGATAGGAGAGCACGCACCTACTGATAAGGTTGCACAGGTTGAGGAGCCGGAGCTTACGTCAGCCCCAGATCGCAGAGGAGTCATCCCGCGGACTGATGACATGGAGATCGAGATTGAGGATCCAGAGGCTGAGACCTCCTCACGGCCATAGGTCCCTGCTCCAGCCACTGCCACTGTGCCTTCTTCTACAGCTGATCCTGACCCCATGCAGACAAAGGCATCATAGGGAGTTTTCTTTTACTCTCTCTCACCCCTTTCCCTTTTTTATATTTTTGGGCATTTAGCATTGAGGACAATGCTAATTCTTATTGGAACGGGTGGCCTCTATTTGGTGATTGAGACAATTTGACATATTTTGGGCTGTAATAACTTCTGATACTATTTTTCTTTTCCTTATTTGCATTTCCGTACTTTTAGTTTGTTTCTTTTGGTATGTGTATATTAAGTTTCCTTTCTTATGTATATATTCAGACCCCTCTTAATGTATATTCGTCTTAATACCCTATTGTACACATTTTTTTAAAACAAATTATACTACTAGGCTGATTGCCTAGTAGTTGTTTTATTTATAATAAAAACTAATAACAATGCGTCTATGGTGTCCTACTAGAAGTAGGACTGTAAAATATGACATTATATCGAGCCTATTATAAAGCCCAATAAAGATCTCACAAAGTGTAATACTACTAAAAATTGTACCAACTATCCTATCTAAATAATGATAATGCCCAAAGGGGCCAAAATTCCGTTGTTGCTCTTCCCACATATTTGCACGACATAGCCATTTTGTGATAGCCCATCGTGTCTTGTGATCTTGTAAATTCTTTGGTGTATCTTGATACTCTTTTGCTTGTATAGTCTTCAAAGTCTTCATGAATTGATCCATATTGCATATTGAGTACATTATCCTTGGACCATACTGGATGACCATGACACTCACGATGCAGTGTATTTTCCAGTCATAGGTACGTCCAGTTTTGGCCAGTTTCCATTGAGCATTTCCTCTTGATACTACATGGTGATCTTCTTTGGAGGGTATATAGCATTTCATGCACTGATTGTTACCCCATTTTGCATTATGCAATTCCTTAGTCCTCCTCCTTGTTCTGACTTTCCAGCTCGAGCTCATTCCAGATGTGAGCCCATTCATGTGCTTTCCTAGTGCTGTTGTTAAGCTCCTTACTAGAGGTGACGCTTCACATTTCATATTGTCATGTTGGGCCAAGGTCCAGGCCAATTGTTCCTTTGGAGCATGCCAATTCGCGTGTTTGTGAATGTCCTCTGTTAACATCTTCCTCGTTGTGCTTCCCATACTTGTGCATGTCCCCTTTTCCTTCCTCTAGGGAATGAGTACATAGTACTAATACCACCCTTAGAGGTCGTAATTGGGGACATGGTATGGATACAGTAGCTTCTCCTGCAAAAAAGAAACCAAAGTTAGTATAAACCGTAACCACCATGTACTCCTCCCTAAGGATTAGTACATGTTGATCCTGTGTTATCACTGCACCTTTTGAACTCCATTCCTCCATATTCTTGTTATGCTCCAGTATCCAAATCACAGTGGATCTCCTTATGCCCTCTTGCCTATTTCGTCTAGGCAATGATCCTTCTCNTCTTTTCCTCTTTTTGTGAACTTTCCTGGCTACCTGTATACCACTCCAGTACATTTCTTCCTTTCCCCTGCACTTTCCTGTTCCCATCGTGTGCCATATTTTCCATGTCATGCTGCTCATTTCGCTTTGACATTCTGAGCAGCTGCATTTTCTTTTTTCTGTTAAATGACTCCCTACTATCCTCACTACCTCCCCTTATTGTGTTTTATATCCGAGTGTTTATGTAGTCACTCCTAGTCTGCCCCTTTCTATTACTGGGCAGCTGCTTGTTCTTGTTTTTGCTTGATTCTTGATCCCTATTCTTCCTGCTAGTGTCTATTGAATAGAACACTAGTAATATGACTGTGTTCCCCTGTTGCCCACTTCTCTTATGTGTTCTGGGCATTTCCTCCATACATATATTGTCTAGTATTAGTCCTCTAATCCCTCCAGTCGACTATGCCCACTGCGCTTAAATTTTTTGGGCATTGCATTATTTGTTTCATATGTCCTCATCCTACTCCATGCTATTGAGATAATACCTAAGTCAAAGGTCCCTCCTTTGGGATGAATGCATTGCATTAATACCACCAGTAGGAGATCCCTTAGACAATAGGATATCATCTCATCTTGTTTACCTGCAAAACAGTAAACGAAGTTAGTAAAATAATGAATCAGCATGCTCTCCTCTTGAGTGATTTGGGCACGGTAACCATCATCCCTGCACTCCTTTATTCCCCATCTAGCTTTTCTTGCTTCACTCATCAATTCTTTGCAACCCTTACTCTCAGAAAAGGACATTGCATCTTGTCCCGATTCAGGATCTTCCTTCCTCTTGTGTCTAGTTCCCAGAAATCGTGGCACTCAATATTTCCATTGTCTAGTGCATAATTAGCCAAGTGATCTGCTAACTGGTTCCCTTCTCTAAATATTTGATTCACCCTAAGAGTAGACTCCTGTTTGAGCCTCTATATCTCTTCCATTTGAGCTGCTATACACCAAGGTGGTTTCCATTCGCCTTCAATGCATTTCTTCAGTAGCATTGAGTCTGTTTGCAACCATATTTGCCTATGCTCCAATGCAATGCTTAACCTTAATGCCTCTACTATTGCTGTAGCTTCTGCCTCATTGTTAGAGCCTTCATTAATCTCCCTCCCACTTGAAAAGATCAGGTCTCCTCGATTGTCCCTCAAACAGAAGCCTATTGAGCTTCTCCCTGGGTTTCCTTTACAGGCACCATATGTATTAACTTTTACCCAACCTTCCTGAGGTAGCTCCCACATCACTTTTTCATATTTTAACTTAGGTGTGTAATGCTGCAACATTTGTAGGATTTCTAGCCATCCATGAGGTACCCTTAGACCTGGTTTCCTTAGCTTAATCAATGCTTGGATTGTTGTTGACACCTGATAAATTACTCGACTAACTGACACAGCATCACCATACTTCCAACTATTTCTTCTTTTCCACAACTCCCACACTATACATCATGGTAATGCTTGCATAATTGGTTTGAGCCTTGGTACCACTTGGGAAGTCCAACACATTGTAATGGCTTGATGTAATGTTAGCCCTTCTATTCTAATTCCTGCCCTTGTGAGAAAATATTTCCAAACAGTTGTTGCTGCTTTCGATGTAAAAAACAAGTGCACCAACAATTCTTCCTTAGGTTATGCACAACACCAACACTTAGATGGCATGAAGTATCCTAGCCTTCGCATAAAGTCATCCAATGGCAGCTTGGCTTTCCATACTTTCCACATAAAAAATGATATTTTAAAGGGCAAACCTTTCACCCAAATCATTCTGTATGCTTGCCTAGGATGGTCCCTTCTCCTTAAGTAATCCCAAGCTGATTTAACTGTGAAATTTCCCCTGCTCTCAAGCATCCATACTGGAGTGTCCAGGACATTTTGCATATCTGGGGGTATAATGTTCTCGATTATGTGCATGGCCAGTTCCTGTGGAAGCAATTCGAGTAGTCTATCCACATTCCAAGCTCCATACTCCACCAACTCAAATACATTCTGAATATTTTCATCCACAACAAAGTCATGTGGCACTAGGAAATATAAGGCACCTAGGCCAGTCCAGTTATCGTACCAAAAGAGTGCTGAGCCCATTCTTATCTGCCACAGTATCTGATGCTCGATCAATTCCCTGCATTCGATCATCTTTCTCCAAACATGAGAGCCATTTCTCCATGGAACAACTACTGCGTCGAGTTTTTTACAATATTTCTGGCTCATAAACGAGCTCCACAAACTAGGCTTGGTTCTGAAATTCTACCATAGTTTGCAAAATAACGCTTTTGAAACATCGTGTAATGATCTGAAACCAATACCCCCCTCTTCAGTTGGCATGCATAGTGTAGTACAAGAAGCCCAATGTCTTGTGTTACCTCCTACATTACTTCCCCAGAAGAACTTTGCAAAGATTTTGTGTAGCGTGTTGATGACATTGCTTGGAGGATTCACAGCTGACAACAAATGGATTGGCATGCTTTGTAGTACACTAGCTATTAGCACTGATCTGCCTCCTATAGATAATAATTTTCCTTTCCACGACTGTAGCTTATCCATCACTTTCTTCATCAAATCCTCATAGTAAGACATCCTCCTTCTTGCATAGAAAATAGGGCAACCTAGGTAGGTAAAAGGAAAATCCTTAATACCTATACCTGTTATACATTCAACTTTTCTAATCTCCTCCACATCTGTTAAATGGTGCATATAGATAGCTGATTTTGCTTTGTTTACGAGCTGACCCGAGGCTGCCTCATATGAGTGTAGAACCTACATGATTAGCCTTAAGGACCTTGCATCTGCTGAGGAAAATATTATAGTGTCGTCTGCGTATGCTAAGTGATTTATTTTTGGGCTCTACTTTGGCATACCAAAGCCATGGAAAGACCTATTCTGATGCAATGCATTGAGTCCCCTCGATAGAGCTTCAGCATCTAGTATAAAAAGAGTAGGAGATAGTGGATCTCCTTGCTTGACTCCCCTTGACGATTTGAAAAGGCCATGAGCTGACCATTAACTAGCACAGAGTACCAGTTATTCCCAACCAGATCAAAGATTAACCCAATGAAGCCTTCTGAGAAACCCAACTTCCTTAGCATTTTGGTCAGAAACAACCAAGACAACCTATCATATGCTTTGGCCATGTCTAGTTTGATTACTACATTTGGTCCAGCCCTTGTTCTCAGTCTTATGTCTTTTATAATCTCTTGTGTCAACAATACATTTTCCACTATACTCCTCCCCTTCACAAATCCTGATTGTTCCTCTAAAATCAAAGTAGGTAGCATGTCCACAATTCTTTCATATATCATCCTCGAGAAGATTTTATTGACGAAGTTACTAAGGCTAATTGGCCTTAAGTTAGCAAATGTGCAAATTTCTTTCTTTTTAGGCAATAATACCAGGTTTGTGTGTGTCACATACCTAGGTAGATTGTGCCCACAGAAAAATTCTCTAACCATGGAAACCACATCTTCCTCGATTATTTCCCAGCAAGTGTGATAGAATGCTCTTGTAAACCCATCCGGTCCCCCTGCTGACTCTGCATTTAGTCCCATTACTGCACGTTTAACTTCTTCATTTGTTGGTAAATCCATCAGTTTTTCATTTTGTTCCATGTCCACCATCGAAGGTACCTGACTTAGGATACTAAAGTCAGTAGGGACCTCGCTTTCAGTGAATTGATCCTTATAAAATTTCACAGCTTCCTCAGCAATCTGATCATCTTCCTCCAGCCAATTATCATAATTTTTTTTTATCCTTGTCAACTTTAGTCTTTTCCTTCTTCCATTTACTTGCGCATGAACGAATTTCGTGTTTCTATCTCCATATTTGAACCACCTCATTCCATATTTTTGCCTCCAAAATTCTTCTTCAATTGCAAGGTATTTAATCATCTCAGCCTGCACCTTCTGCAGTCGAGCTCTGTTTCAGCCGTGTGGGGTTAGCTTCAAACTGCTTCTCATGTACCAAAACTACCTCTTCTAGGCTTGCTATTTTTTGAAAAATGTCCCCATACGTTGCTCGACTCCAAGTTGATAATGCTTTCTTTACTTTTTTCAGCTTAAAATTGAACAAATTGAAGGGGTTTTCCATAAACTCAGCACTCCAGTTTTGCCTTACCACATCCTTGAATGCATCATGCTTGGTACAAAAATTTAAAAACCTGAAAGGTTTTATTATAGGGGCTGCTTCTATATCACATTTTAGCTTCAAAGGGCAATGGTCTGACCCAATCTTAGAGAGATGAGTCACTTCCAGTCCTGGAAAGGTCTGTTGTAATTCAGCATTCCCAAAGCATCGATCCAGTCTTTTAAAAATGCAGTCTTCTTCCGAGTGACCATTCCACCAAGTATAAATACTCCCTTTGAATCCCAAGCCCGTTAAGTTGCATGTATCGACACAATGCCTGAAGTCATCAACCTCATTAATGTGCACAAGCAAACCACCAAACTTCTCTTCTTCATCCCAAATGACATTAAAATCTCCACCCACAAACCAAGGTGTAGTCATGTCCCTAGCCATTGCATACAGTGAGTCCCATAGTTCAATTCTTTCAGTAGAGTCACATTTATCATACACCAAAGTTAATACCAATTCCACATGTGTTTCTGTATGAAAGAGCTTTAAAGTCAATTGCTGCACCATATTGTACAGTACTGTGACTTCAAACACTTCGTCAACAAAAGCCCAGATTTTGTTAGACACATTAACAATAGCATGAGCCAATCCAATCCTTCTTCTATATCTCTCTACTTTACTAGCCTGTTGCATTGGTTCCATGATGCCTATAAATTCAAAATGATTATGTCTATGCATGGTGATTAGCCTTTCAAAAGCCTGCATAGTGTTAACAGACCTCACATTCCAGATTAAAGCATCCATTTATTGATTTTGGGATCTAGATAAGGTCCTCCTTGTTTGGACACCACCTGTTGGGATTGTAGGTGCATCTTTGTTGACTTTCTTTTTTCCTTTTACACCAGATTTGGCCTTCTCGATGTGTCTAGGTGACAAGTCACCTTGTCTAGCTACATTTAAAAAGTTCTGTGCAGAGGACTCTTCATCCATGTCCTTCCCTAAATGATCAACCAAAAGCTCCTCACCTTTTGTGACTTTTACAGCATTAACCATATCCACATTAGCTCTAACAGGAGTTATAGCCTGAGCCACTCCTTGATAGACTTTTTCCAACCCAGCATTCAATAAAACAGTAGCTTCTGCATTTTACTGTACCTGTGTAATTCCCACCTGCTTTGTGCCATTGTTGACAGACTTCTCCACTGAGTCTTTTTGCCCTGCCTCTCCTGGATCAATAATTTGAAGTCCACCCCCTTTGTCTACTAGTTCAACTACTTCTTTTCCTTTTACTATATCAATGTATGCAGTGCATGTGTCCTTTTCATTGTCTGCAGTAGTTTGCTGATTGATATGTTGTTGAGCCTTTTTTACCCCTGTGACACTTTGATCGTCATCTTCCTCTGCATCTCCACCCTCTTCATCTTCACTTTGCATTATATCTGGAAGCTCATCCTCATCAGAATCTACTTCAGTTTGGTTTGCTCATAGCCTACCTCTTGTCCAATGCACTTTCTCTTTGCTCAAGAACTGCTCATAGTTTGGGTCCTCCACATAGTCTTTGTCTGCATTTTGTTCCAGCTCCCCATTCACTCTGGTATCTTGTGTTGGCACCTCTTGGACTGAGGTATTTATAGCTACCATATTTCCTTGAAAGGTCCTTTGTACCCACTGTTGAGTAGACTCCTTTTGATGTTGTTCAATACCTCTACTCAGTTCACATGCACTTCCTTGTTGACCTCCATCACCCATGGCACCTTGATTGGCAATAGGATTTGCTGAATTAAGACTCTTACCAGTTGCACTTGTCTTTTCAAACTTGCCTTTCTTAACCTTGATAGACCTAGGAGACTTAGGATTATATGGGGGTGCTGCTGCATTCAGGTTAGGAGCTATGATTTCATTTTGAACTGGACTTTGTCTCTTGCTATCATCCACCAATGCCAGCTGATTATTGTTATTGACCTCACTGTTGTCCACCTCCAAGATAGCAAATGCATTAGAAGTTTGAATATGCTTAGGAACCAAAGCAGTCTGCTTTTCTACTTGAACCAATGCAGTCTGCCCAATATTCTTAGCCACAACTGTTTGCTTCTCTTTCCCTTTGCCTCTAGTATCTCTTACTTCTTTCCATTGTCGTCCCATATTCCCAACTACTCTACCACTCGATAAGATCATCATAGGGCCTGTTTGTTTATCCTTGTCTCCACCTATGCCATCTCTTGGATCCCTTTGAGTTCGTTGCTCTGCATTGTTTGTTGCAATGAGTTCAGGGTGTAATCTCCAGCACTCAGTCATGTCATGACCCTTAAGTTTACACTCCTTACATTACTTAGGGAGGTAATCATATTTGATAGTAACCCAATCAGTTCTAACAGCCCCCGTTGCTTCATTCTTTATATCCATCCTAACTTTCTTAGGTAAATCTGCTAGTAGGTCAACCAACACCTTCACACGCGCACAATTAGGCCTAGTCTTATTAACTGTGGCCATATCCAAGTGAAATGGCTTACCAACAGCTGATGCTAAAGAAAAAAGACACTCTTTAACAAAAATAGTTGGCAAAAGATTAGGAAACGATATCCAGGCCATAACTTTTGATGTCTCTTCCCCAGGCTTGAAACTAGCATCGTATATCAATGTTCTCATCTGGTACTCCTTCCCAAATTTATCCTTAATGTAATAAACAATTTTGGACGTAAATTCAATGAAATCTTGCCATAGCGACAGCCTTACCAATAGGTGACGATCATGTAAGTACCCAATATTGCATTCTCCTTTAATCCCACATTGAATGGGAATAATCCTTCGCAATTTGTTTAGTTCTGGCCAACCATATGAGAACTTGCAAACAACAACAAACTGTAGGCCTTCTAAGACATTCATTCGAACGACTTCAGCCTCAGTAAATTCAACGAGAGGCTAGCCTTGTAGATACGTCGCTCGCCTGAAGGGAATTGGTGCAATTGCTGCTACTCGATCATGCATGGCAGCCATGTTCGACGTGGGCTTAACAGCTTGTGCATAGTCCATGGTTTGTTTGATGTTTTCCTGGGACAAGGAGGTCTGGGTGATGTTAGGGGGTGCGTGGGAGGCAGCCCAGCCACAGGAGGTGGCTGGCTACCGGCCGGAGAGGCCATGGCAGTGGTGCGAAAGCCTGACGCTTGGTTCAAGTTTTAGGGGTTTTTTGCATGAGAGAGAGAGAGAGCTTTTTTGTCCCCTTTTTTTAAAGTAGTTAGAATATGACTCCACCTGCACACACCCACACACTCATTGATTATCACGGATTTTTCTCCTATTGTACACATTCATTTCTACTTTTCGTAGTTTTATTTTATAACTTCTTTAGTTTTTCCATTTATAGTTTAGCTTCTTATCTCGTTTAGTAGCTTCTTTTTGAATTTATAGCTTCTTCTTTACTTTTTTGTTATCAATAAGCCCCGAGTTTTCTTAAGGCCACGGTTCTTTCCAGGGGTGGAAATTGTGCGAATGGGGTATCTCTTCCCTACGACGGACGGTGTGACAACCGTCTTAAGGGATTGAGTTCATTTTTCGTTTTGTTTTTGTTTTCCATTTTTTGGGTTGTATTGAATAAATGTGACTCAAATAAGCTTCACTTGGCACCAGCATACTTACCTTTGACCTCATGGTTAAAGACAAGTTACAAACGAGTCTAGTGCTAATTGTGACCCATAGAGTCTTGAGTTGACTAAAGCTGTCGTCAGGTGGTGTTTATAGCCATATGTGAGTTTTCAATCTAAACCGAGGTTGTTGTGGGCCCTCGACTCTATGCTCTTTAACGATCCTGAGGATTGAGAGGTGATATTTGAATTGCATATCCCGAGTGTCGTGCCTGAAAGTCTAGAACTTGCCCCAAGTGTTTTTCTAGGCAAAATCTAAAGTTAGCTCGACTTGTGAAATGATCATAGGCTCTCCTTGATTCCCTGTTGAAATCAAAGACTTACATAGCCTACCATGATAGTATTCTTAGTCAACCCCTTTTGAGACTAAGCTTATATTTTCAAAAACTACATTACAAAACTTCATCCGTTCTCTAATGACCCTCTCTTGGCACCCATTTTTTTTCTTGAGCACTCATAATGAATAACAGTCAAAATCATAAGTTTGGGGGAGAGACGAGGAAATCCAAAGTGATGAAAGGAATTTTCGTGAAAGTAATGGCCAATAAAAGGTTGAAAAGCAAAATAAATCCAAAAAAAGGAAAGAAAAAGTTGATAGGATTCAATAAAGCAAAGTTGAAAAGGCTCGGAATGATGAAAAATAAAAAAGAGAAAAGTGAGCTTCAAGAAAAAGAAAGAGCGACAATGAGTCTCTCTAAGTTCCCCAACGAAGAGAACATGATTCAAAGAGTCAAGAAAAACATGAGCCAAATGTGAAAAATGGAGTGCTTAAGGAGAGATGGTCTATCATAGTTTATCATGTCCAAATTTGACCTAAAAAGCCTTCATTACATCCCGTTAAAGCCCTATAAGATCTCAAGTTGAGTGAGATTGCATTAGTGGTGATTTACATGAGGGGCAAGCCTATGTTACTTAAAGTCAGACATGTGGCATTCTTTTGAGAGTAAAGAGCGCACTTCTTGATAACCCAAATTTTGAGAGAGCATTCTATATGGTGATACGAGCTCATGGGGAGTAGAGGAGAAAGAGTCTGGGATCCACAGTGATTTAGGTGAAAGAGAGAAGCTCTTTGACGAATAGAGTCAACTCTTGAAGCTTTGGTGTCACATTAGATCTAGTGAACTAATAAAGTTATTGCATAATTTTGTCAATAATGCATTTGTGTTGAGGGTAATTGTTAGTCCCAATTGAAGCTTGATGAAATCACATTTGAACAACTGAAATACTTTTTCTTTTGTTTACGGAGGTGGGAGTTATCTCGTTTGCTTTAGGACAAGCAAATACTTAAGTTTGGGGGAGTTGATAACTAGGGATTTGTACCTATTATTTTCTCTCGTTTTCATAGGTTTCGAGGCAAAATTGAATTAAGATACTCCCGAAATTTGATGCAAGGTGTTTAAATTGCAGGATTTGAGTTGAATTGAAGATATTGACTAAAGATAACTCAAACAGGAGCAAAACTTGCACTGCCCCAGAACTCAGTGAAAGCGCTGAGAGCGCCATTATTCCGTTGCAGCGGAAGTCACTTCGCTGCAGCGGAATTCCATCTGTTGCCTTGGTTCAAACTTCAGAGAGTATGTTTTGGAGATCAATCTGAGCCATTGTTCACGCCAAAATTCCGCTACAACGCTTTCCTGGCCGCTGCCACGTTCAACAATCCGCTGGGAGCGAAATTCAAAGATCAGAGACTTGCCAATTTGGGTTTTGCACAATAGCGCGGTCAGTGATGAAATTCCGCTGCCGCGTTTTTAGGTTCCGCTGTGGCGCTTCAGAATTCCGCTGGGAGCGGAACGCAGATTCAGAGAGTTTCCAAATCCATAAATGTTGCAACGGTTATTATTCCGCTGCAGTGGAAGTCAGTCCGCTGGGAGCGAAATCTCCGTAGGGGCAATTTTGTCCAGTATTTTCAGCCTTGTATAAATACAACTTTTTCTCATTTTTAGGGCATCAGACTTTAGAGTGAGCTCGTGAATAGTGATTTTATTCCGTTTTGATTAATTTTAGCTTAGATTCTACCATACTTCTTAGATTTTCTTCTTGTAATCAGCATTTATGGGTTTAATTTCATGTTCTATCTTAGTTTCTTCCATGAAAATGAGTAGCTAGACCCTCAAGCTAGGGTTGTGACCCAACCCTAGTGTGGGTAACTAATGAGTCTTCTATTTTAGGATGAATTTGTGAATGGGTGTTTGATTTTTAGTCTATTTCATGCTTAATTCACTGAATTAGTGGTTGCAAACATTGATTCATGCCTTTGTGACTAGGGTTATTCTTGAGAGAGATGACCTAAGTCTAGGTAATATAGGCTAACAAGGAATTGGAGTGGACCCAAGAGATTAATAGCCCCAATTAAAGGGTAGAGAATAGTGATAGTGATACCCGACTTGAGCCATTTCATTTTCTTTGTTGATACACCCAATTAGGCTTAAGGAAGCCAATTCGGACAAAGTCACCAAAATTACCGAGAGGTATTGGGTGAGTAATTTAGTATGAGGTTATGTCATTTGCCCATAATTCACAAGTTTATCCTAGATTTTAGACACCATTAGTCACTCGCCTAGGAGTAAGTTGCAACCCTAGTGCTTTTTATCACTTGAGAAAAATCAACAAAAATATTGTAGTTAGTTAGATAAAAGTATTTCTTAGACCAAAAACTTAGTTTAGATACAAAGCCATTTATGTTGAGAAGAGCAATTACGAACATGAAACACCACTAAGTCAAGTAGAAACTCGACTCCCATTGCATAACTCCCTGTGGATATCGATCCCAACCCTGTCGGGTAAAAGTTGCTTCGACCTTGCCTTGCTACTCATTAGTGGTATAGGTGGGTATCGATCACGTACACGATCTAAATGTGAAATTTTCGATTTTTAGCTATTTAGTTTCCTTTCATGATTTAATTGAGTTACTTTAACATGTTGTAGTCAACGTACTTAGTCTAATTTCATATGTCTACTTTTCTTATCTCTTATTTGCAACTTGTCCTACATGTTTTGTTGAATTACTTGATTTTCTTTAATTCTGTATCTACTATTTAACTTTGGGGTTCTTTACTTGTAATTGCTATCCTTGGATTATCTTGCTTTTGAGTTTGGTATTGAGTTACAAAGGTCGTGGTTTCTATTGAGGCAAAGTGTAAGTTGTGAAATATCATTTATCGTGTTATTCTCCGGCTGCTATTGTTGAGACTTTGTGTACATTGTGGTTGAGTCGTGAGCTCCCTATAGTGAAGTTTTGTTATTGCTCACTTTTTCTGGAAAGTGTGATATTGGTCACTTGAGGTTTGCACGAGGTTTCTACCGTGTTGTTGTTACTATTGATACAGATGCGGTGGTGTAAGGTTTGGGTGTTGAAACACATGTGGTGAGATATGGTGGTCTTGATACACGTGGCTAGTATGGGAACTACAAAAAGCCATGTGGTGTGATAAGGTGGAATAAAACGCGGGGTGCTATTCAGGAAAATGGTTTTCAAAACTAAATGTAAAGGCTCCCGTGGTGGTATAAGGAAAAAACTGTGAGTTACTTTTATAATTCTGGACTACGAGGCGGTACCTCGGTAGCGGCCCTTGTTGATCTTTCTTTAATTGTTGTATGGCCCATGTTTCCTTCCGTGATGTATTAATTGTCTTTTTTCTATGTTGTTAACTTTATGTAAATTCCTTATTTGTTTCATTTCCTTTGTCATTATCAATATATCGTTATATCTTTTGTCTTGTTTCTTATTATAACCAATAAGGACTTGACCTAACCTCATCACTACTCTATCAAGGTTAGGCTTGGCACTTACTGGGTACTGTTGTGGTGTACTCATACTATACTTTTGCACATGCTTTTGTGCATATCCAGGTACATCTTACCAGTCCTGGCACTAGTGCGCTGAGTTGCATTTGGAGACTCAAGGTATACCTGCCCGCGTCCGCAAGACTCAGAGTCCCCTTCTATCCTATTGTTCTTTATTTTATTTCACCTTTTTAGACAATGATGTATAGGATTATTTAGCATTGTACTTAGAGCTTGTGATATCTCACCAGGTTTTGGGGAGGTGTACGTCTTTAGTTTACATATTTTATTTATGAAATTGTTGGAGTTTTAAAATTCTAAGCTTTTATTTAATGTTTTCGCATGTTGTTAGGCTTACCTAGTCTTTGACACCAGGTGTCTTCACGACATCCTACTGTCCGTGACAAGTTGGTATCAGAGCTCTAGGTTCATAGGTGCTATGAGTTAGTAGAGTCCCGTGGATCGGTACAGAGACATTTGTACTTATCTTCGATAGGCTATGGAATTGTTGGATCAAGAAGCTGAATGGTTTTGAAGACTGACAAAGGAACTCAGAGTTGAACCAGGTCCATCACTGGAGACATAGACACATGCAGAGTTAAGGGCACGTGAGGTGCACAAGAAGGAGATAAACAAAATTTGTGATCTAAAGAGATATCTCCTGATCGAAAAGATTACAAATTGATAAGGAGACGGACTCCTTATTCAGTAAGAACAGAATCAAGATAAGGGCGGATTTAGGGAGTTGAGATCAACAAGAACTCTTCCACCAAGGAAGAGAAGCATCCTAATTCTAGTGAATCTCTTGTCTACTAGTCTTATATATTGTTGAGTGTTCTTATTGTACAGGCACACACAAAAACGGAAGCTAAACAAGAATTGAGAGCAAAATTACCAAAGCAATTTTGCAAGCAGTTCGTGTGAGAATTAAGTGTGCGACTCTGAAGCTACTTGAACCATCTAAAAGAACCAGTTCCATCTGTTGTCTTTTAGTCTAGTTTATTTGTATTAGGTGATTACAACTTATACCTTTCAGCTTTATCTACAAGCAATTGTAATAGGTACTGAGTGTTCAAGTTATAGCTAACTTGAAGTTTGTCGCAAATAGCTAGAGGCTAGTTTGCCACAAAGGGATTAGAGGTAGTCCTTAGGTTTACAAAAGAGTTTATTTTATAAATGTTGTTTGGCTCATTGATTTAGTGAAGAGTTTGGGGAAATCCTACTGGGAAGTAGGCCGTGATTTTTTCACCTTTTGAGCCATGTGTTTTCCACGTAAAATTGATGTGTTCTTTAATTTTTGCATTTATTATTCCACAAACTGTAGGAGTTGGAACACATAGAAGAACCTGGTCCTTCTATAACTAGTGCACGCAAAAATTGGACACCACACAAATCACCCCCCCCCCTCCTCTTGTGTGGTATTGACGTTTAGAACATCAATTGGTATCAGAGCGGGTTATCCTTGAAGAGGCTAAAACCTTAGGAAAAGATCAAGATGAGTGCACCACCTGGGAACTGGGAAGGAAAATCAACTTCTAGGCCACCACTCTTCAATGACCAGTACTACTCCTGGTGGAAGAACAGGATGAAGGATCACTTAATTGGAGAAGACTATGAACTATGGGACATAGTTACTGACGGTCCTTTGGCCACCATGAAGAAGACTGCTGAAGGAGTAGATGTGCCAAAGACAAGAGTTGACTGCACTGCTGAAGACTTAAGAATATGGGAAAATAATGCCAAGGCCAATAAGTGGCTTGTGTGTGGACTTGGTCCAGATGAGTACAACAAGATTCAAAGTTGTACTACTGCCAAAGAAATTTGGGACACTTTGCAAGTGGCTCATAAAGGAACTGCTCAAGTGAAAAGATCCAGTGGTACAATACTATATTCTCAATATGAGAATTTCTCTATGAAGGAAGGAGAGACCATCCAAGAGATGTACACTAGGTTCACTACTCTGACAAATGAACTAAAATCTCTTGGAAGGACTTGGTCAAGAAAAACAAAACATCAATAAAAGCTATGGTTGCTTCTTGGGGAGAAAGTTCATATGAAGAATCAGATGTTGAAGACGGATGGCAACTGGAGAATCAGATGAGGAATCAGAGGTAAGTATATCTCATCTCAAAAACAAGATTAAGTTCTTATCCAAAGAAAAACTCTCTGAATTATTACTCGACTTCATTGATGATTCTGAAGTAATAAATAAAGAGAAGGAACAACTGTCTAAGGAGTGTGTAATGTTAAAAGCAAAGTGTAAGAACCTGGAACTCAGAGTAAATGAATCTGTGAGTGAAAACACTACTCTAAATAACCAGGTTCATCCACTTGAAACAAATGTCCTAGAGTTAAAATCTGAAAATTTAAATTTGAAACTAGGAACTAGTAAAAAGACAACTGACAACTCTCAACTCATCCTAGAAGAAAATGTAGGCAAACTAAAGGATGAATTGTATAAGAAAGATGAACAGATAAGAGTAGTGAAGGGGGACTTGGTAAGGTTAAGCATGAACTGGACAGAACATGCAAATGGTATAAATCCTCTGATACTTTAACATGGCTACAGGAAAATCATAGTAGCAATAGAAAAGGACTTGGCTTTGGGAGTCAACTGCCTAAATGGGATCCCAAAAGCAAGTACCTCACTCTTCCTGAGAACAAAATTTGCACCCACTGTGGTAAGACTGGTCACTACAAAATTGAATGCAATGCAAAAGAGCATGCCAGTCAAAAGAATAAAAGTTTTGTTTGAAAGAAAAATTGATTACCAAATTGGGCTAAAAGGAACTTAATTCATCCTTTTTCATATAGAAAGAGACCCAAACTAGTTTGGGTTCCTAAGACTAACCCCTAATTTTCTTTTGTAGGTTCAAGTGAAAGGAAGTAGACAAATATGGTACATGGATAGTGGCTGCTCAAAACACATGACTGGCAACAAGGAACAATTCCTTTCACTTGAGAACCTCAAAGGAGGAAATGTATCCTTTGGAAATGGAAAGAAAGGTGAAACCATTGGGGTTGGTAAGGTAGGTAAGGATGACACACGTTCCATTGAGAACGTTTACTTGATAGATGGCTTGAAATGTAGCCTGATCAGTGTGTCACAATTGTGTGACAGAGGTAACCTGGTAGCGTTCACTTCTACAAAATGCTTTGTAATTAATCTTATCACTGACAAGATTGTTTTGCAGGGAAAAAGAGTGAATAGATACATAGATCTGTCCACACTGTCAGAAAATGAATTAACATGCTTATGTGTGCTGGACAATGATCCCCTCCTTTGGCACAAAAGACTTGGCCATGCTAGTCTAAATCAACTCAAAAAATTAGTCTCCAAGGACTTAGTGATAGGACTCCCTAACATTAAGTTCAACGAAGATAAAGTTTGTGAGGCTTGTGCAAGGGGGAAGCAGGTAAGATCCTCTTTCAAAAGCAAGAAAATGGTAAGTACCACCAGGACGATGGAACTGGTCCATATGGACCTATGCGGTCCTATGCGAACATTAAGCAGAGGTGGTAAGAGATATGTAATGGTGCTTGTTGATGACTATTCTAGATTTACCTGGACATTGTTTCTAATATCTAAAGATGAAGCATTTGACATGTTTACTTCTTTTGTTAGAAAATACATAAACAATTAGGAAATCAACTTGCACCAATTAGGTCTGATCATGGCACTGAATTTGAAAATGCTAAATTTGCTGAATTTTGTGATGAGCATGGCATAGATCATAACTTGTATGCCCCTAGAACTCCACAACAAAATGGAGTGGTTGAAAGAAAGAATAGGACACCTGAAGATATGGCCATGACCATGCTTCTTTCTAGTAAACTACCTCATAGCTTCTGGGCAGAAGCTATAAACACTGCATGTTATATCATAATAGGTGCATGACTAGACCACTTGTAGAGAAGAATCCCTATGAGTTACTTAAAGGGAGAAATCCCAATATATCTCATCTTAGGGATTTTGGTTGTAAGTGCTTTGTGCACAACAATGGCAAGGACTCCCTAGGTAAGTTTTATCCCAGAAGTGACGAGGGAGTATTCTTGGGATATTCTTCACATAGTAAGGCTTATAAAGTGTATAACAAAAGAACTATGTGTGTTGAAGAAAGTGTGCATGTTATTTTTTATGAAACTAACATTCTATCTGAGAGACAGGAACAGGAAGACGAAGAAATTGGGCTGGTCAGAAACTCAAACCAAACTGGAGCAACACTAGAGGAAGGAACGGGTGATGGAATAGGTTCATCCATCCCAGGAAACATGCTAGGGGGAACTGAACAACAAACTAATTTTCAAACCTCATTGGAACCTATCCCTGACCCTGTTCCACATCAACAAGGCACTATAGGATCTTCATCTTATAACCAGTTGGTTGTAAAACCACGCAGATATCAAAGTTCTCACCCCATTGAGAACATTATAACTGATTCAACATCTGGAATCAGTACCAGATCCTCTTTGAAAAATCTGTGTGTGTTTGATGTTTTTCTA
Source organism: Nicotiana undulata (assembly GCA_005239495.1). NCBI lineage: Eukaryota > Viridiplantae > Streptophyta > Magnoliopsida > Solanales > Solanaceae > Nicotiana > Nicotiana undulata. The sequence goes on from ML291888.1 coordinate 48,732, forward strand.
TCCTTGATTGAACCTAAAAATATTGCTGAAGCTTTGCAGGATGCAGATTGGGTAAATGCAATGCAAGAAGAACTCAACCAATTTGAAAGGAGTCAAGTTTGGCATCTGGTACCTAGACCCTTTGATAGATCAGTGATTGGCACAAAGTGGGTCTTCAGAAACAAACTTGATGAAGATGGAACAGTTACAAGAAACAAGGCAAGATTGGTGGTTCAAGGATAAAGTCAGGAGGAAGGCATAGACTATGATGAAACCTTTTCTCCTGTAGCAAGGTTAGAAGCAATTAGGCTCCTCATATCCTTTGTTGCTTACATGGAATTCACTCTTCACCAGATGGATGTCAAGAGTGCCTTCCTGAATGGCTATCTCAAGGAAGAAGTGTTTGTAAAGCAACCTACGGGGTTTGAAAACAAGGAGAATACTTATCATGTGTACAAACTTGACAAAGCACTGTATGGACTCAAGCAAGCTCCAAGAGCATGGTATGAAAGGCTATCAAAATTCTTGCTTGAGCATGACTACATGAGAGGTAAAATTGATAGCACTTTATTCTTGAAGGAAAAAGGTAAAGATCTCTTGGTAGCAGATATATGTTATGACATAATCTTTGGGACAACTTCTGAAACGCTAAATAAAGAATTTGCTAAACTAATGGGGAGTGAATTTGAAACGAGCATGATGGGTGAGCTTAATTTCTTTTTTAGGCTTACAAATTAAACAAAACTCAAATGGAACATTGATCCATCAACAAACATATGTGAAAGAGTTGCTTAAAAGATTTAAAATGGAAGACTCAAAAGAAATTGACACTCCTATTGCAACAGCCACAAAACTAGATGTAGATGAACCTGGTTCATCTGTCGATCAAAAGTTGTATAGAGGAATGATTGGTTCATGTTTGTATCTTACTGCCAGTAGACCTGACATTGTTTTCACTGTAGGGCTATGTGCAAGATTTCAGGCTAATCCAAAGGAATCTCACTTAACTACAGTGAAGAGAATCTTGAGATACCTAAAAGGCACCGTTGACCTCTGTCTTTGGTATCCTAAAGGTAGTAACTTTGATCTTGTGGGATATGTTGATGCTGACTATGCAGGCTTTTTAGTAGATAAAAAGAGAACCTCAGGTATGGCACACTTTCTGGGCTCATGTCTTGTGTCTTGGGCCACTAAAAAGCAGAATTCTGTAGCTCTATCTACTGGTGAGGCTAAGTATATGGCTGCAGCCTCATGTTGTGCTCAGTTATTATGGATTAAACAACAATTGTTGGATTTTGGTATAGAGGTTGGTTGTATCCCTATCTTTTGTGATAACACTAGTGTTATCAGTATGACAAAGAACCTCGTTCATTATAAAAGAACAAAGCATATAGATGTTAGACACCATTTCTTAAGAGACAACTATGAGAAGGGATTGATCTCTATTGAATTATGTGCTATTGATAAACAAATTGCTGACATCTTTACTAAAGCACTAAGTAGAGAGCATTTTGAAAGGAACATGTTAGAATTAGGGATGATTAAAATCACCTAACTGAACCAGTTCAAAATAAAAATGAAAAAAAAAATTAGCTAGGAATTCTGAAATTTGTGTAAATAATCAGAATAATCATTGCTCAGTCTCATGCTATAAACAACATATTCTTTTGCCATGTATTAATATGACTCCCTGGTTACTAATGATGTTTTTCTATTTTTTGAAAATTGAGGCTTAATCAAGAGGTTCTTACATGATGAACCTGGTTCATCAATGCTGGTTCATCTGACAGACGAGGTATGTGTTCTCCACTATACACATCTTGAAATATTAATAGTTAATCATGAGCAGAACTCTATCTAAAACAAGCTCTTTCCAAAATCTAGTCTTTATCCTAAATTTGAACTTGTTCCGTCTACCCAAAAGAGTCCAATCGAATTAAGGAGCCTAGATTATGGGGTAGCCATAACCGTCAGTTTTAACTGACACTTCTGAACCGATTAGACTTCTTCTTGACCCAAATTACACCCATTATGTATTTAATTAACCATTCCTTTAAAATCCCATCATCATGACTTCTCTAAATTATCATTCACTTCTCTTCCTCAAGTCAAAGCTGTCGAAACCCTTTCAACTTTCTGCTCCAACACCTTGATCCTGATCTTCTTCCCTTCTTCAACAAAAATCATCAAAATGGATGATACTCCACCACCCGCCTCGTCCTCCTCCACCACACCAAAATACAGTATCACACTCTCAGATTCTGGTTCCACTCCATCTCAATCCCATCTCACCACCCCTCAAAACAATCCTATTCCGTCTCCCTCAATCACCTTTGTTCCTCAACCCAGCCCTAATCCGGAACCCAGGAGAAGGCGCGTCAAAATGCTTGCCAGAAAAATAGTGGCTACTGGCTCTCTCGCTAAAATGACTCCTTCAAGTCAGCAACTGAGGGGGAAGCAACTGGTTCATCTGATTCTCAACAGGTATCATCGATTCCAAAAACTAGGTCTCAGCCTGCATCTACGATCTTTGAAAATAGGTTCGTTCTGATTGGGTCTGTGGTGGATGTGGAAGTACCTGATAGGCGACGAAGAGGTGGTAAAAATAAAAATAAGAAAGAAAACGAGAGAGAGGGAGGCAGGAGTAATGTGAGGGTAAAAGGGGTAGAAGCTACTCCATTGGCCATTTGTGGCACTGCACCAATGGCAGTAGAAGAAGGAGCCAAGGACTTAGGGGGAAGTAACTTAGGCGAAGCTGCTGAGGGGTTAGAAAATCTTCGACAAACTACAGATGAACCTTGTTCATCCATTGAGGAAACCTTAGTAGACCTTATGAGAAAGTTAGGGGAGAGTTATCAACCCAAGAAGAAGAGGACTCCCAAGGCTAGGAAGGTTGAAACTCCAGTGGCGAGCAAGAAAAGAAAGGCCACTCCCTCTGCTGAAACCCCTCTTCCAAGAGGAAGAACTACAAGAGGTGCAATTAGGAAGAGTGAGGAGGAGTTGCAAAAGGCTTTAAAGGAGAGTAAGAAAAAGAGAGCTGAAAAGGGTAAGGCAAAAGTTTCTAATCCTATAGAGGTTGTTGAGATTGAGGAGATGGACCCGGTCCATCAAGAAGAACAAATGGAAGATGTTGAGGTTCAGACGCCCAAACCAAAGAAAGCCAAGACTTCTTCCAAGAAGTCTGCATCTGTGTATGCTACACCCTCAACAGTTGCCAAGAGGACCAGTCTACAATGAAATCAAAGAAAGTTCAGATTGATGAAGAGGAGGGTTGGAGTGGTGAAGAAGAAGAGGAGTCTGATGGAGAGAAAGACAATTTGACTAAATTTGGGAAGCGCAATATTCTAAAGGGGAGACTATTGAAGGATCTGGAGGAGTCTGGCATGGTCTACCTAATGGATAAGCTGGAAGTGCAGGGCTGGAAGGACATGATCCTTCAGTTAGATGGAAGGCTGGCCAGAAGTGAGATTGTAGAGTTCATGGCCAATGTTGTAGTCAAGGATGGCAGAGTCTCCAGTCAGGTAAAGGGGGCCAAAATTACTTTTGATTCCATGGAACTGGGAGAAATACTTGGGATTCCATCTGAAGGCTATGATGATTATACAAGGCAAAAGTGGCCCAGCCTGGATGGTCTTCCTTCTGCACTGCAAATTACCATGAGGTTCTGTGACAATGCTGAAGAGATGGAACCAAGGGCAGTCTACAAGAGCGAGATGAAGCCCCCTCACGAGGTGGTGTTTGAGTTCATAAACAAATGCGTACTGCCCAGGCAGGAGAGAAGACACATAACAAACTACATGGACTTAGCTCTCATGGAGTGCTTGGACAGTGGCAAGCAAATCAATTGGCCTTACTTCATCGTTCAGCTACTGGATAGAGTGGTTAATGGCTCCAAGGCCCATGCCATTCCATATGGCTTCATCCTCACCACTGTGCTCGCTCACTTCAAGATGCCCCTGAAGAAGGCAGAAATGGCCACTGTCAAGGACCACTTTGGCAAGAACACACTTATGGAATGTGACTATATTGTAAATGTTCCTGACAATGAACCTGGTTCATCCAGAAAAATGACTGTGAACCGCAAAGTCAGGGCACTTGTGCAAGAGGGTGGGGCTAAGGATGCTGAAATTCTTAGGCTGAAGAATCGCCTTGCAAAGGTTGAAGCTGAGAGAGATTCTCTCAGAACTGGGCTTGCGAAAGAGGAGGAGAAGAATGAGAGGATTCTTCATAATATGCTATCTCTTCTCCAAGCAAAGAACCCAGCCTCCACCCCTTCCCAGCCTTAGTTGTCCAGTGACCTGTCTTTAAACCTCTATGACCCAGATTCGGGATTTTTTGTTGTTGTTTTCTTTTGCTCATGACGGTAACTGTTTTTATTTCTTTGTGTGGATGGTGGTTGAACTATGCTACTATCAATGAATTTTGTTGTTTCTGCTCTTATTCTTGTCTCACTTTCTTTGATAATTTGCATTCTTGGTTTACTATTGATGATTAATCCATGTTTGCACTTGCAGTTGCCCCAGTATCCATGAGTAATTCTTATATATCTGGTATTTCTGACATTTTGCAACTTTTCGATGATGCCAAAAGGGGGAAGATGTGCTATATTTTGAATATGTGATGTTTATAACCTAATGAACCTGGTTCTTTATGATAAATGCTTAATACTCTGAAAAGTGTCAATGTTAGATTAAAGTGGTTAATGGCCTAAGCACAGAGTTTGTCATCATCAAAAATGGAGAATTTGTTGGATCAAGAAGCTGAATGGTTTTGAAGATTGACAAAGGAATTCAGAGTTGAACCATGCCCATCACTGGAGACATAGACACATGCAGAGTTAAGGGCACGTGAGGTGCACAAGAAGGAGATAAACGAAATATGTGATCTAAATAGATATCTCCTAATCAAAAAGATTGCAAATTGATAAGGAGATGGACTCCTTATTCAGTAAAACAGAATCAAGATAAGGGAGGATTTAGGGAGTTGAGATCAACTAGAACTCTTCCACCAAGGAAGAGAAGCATCCGAATTCTAGTGAATCTCTTGTCTACTAATCCTATAAATTGTTGAGTGTTCTTATTGTACAGGCACGCACAAAAACAGAAGCTAAACAAGAATTGAGAGCAAAATTACCAAAGCAAACAAGCAGTTCGTGTGAGAATTAAGTGTGTGACTCTGAAGCTACTTGAACCAGCTAGAAGAACCAGTTCCATCTGTTGTCTTTTAATCTAGTTTATTTGTAGTAGGTGATTACCAAAGAATCTATATGGCTTACCAAAGAGTGGAGTTATTTCTTAGTGGAATTTTCGTAAAGCACTATGGTTTAGAGCCTTGTAACTATAGTTTGCCTAATTACTATTCGTAGTTGTTGTTCAATTGTTACTAGCTTATATCTCTTGTATTTAGACACACACAAATACATCATGTGCCAACTGTATTCGTTCAAACACAAAACCAAGGTGAAATACAAGGATGTATACAAAGGATACAACTTGTATCGACTGTATACATAGGTGTATATAAAGGATACAATTTCTATCGTCTGTATTCATTCGCGCAAAGATACAACTAATGCGAAATATAAAATTATTGAAAAATAATATGCTCTTGTTAAGAGTCGAATTCAAGACCTCCGCTAACTAAACGGGACCTCTAACCAACTGAGCTACTAGAGCTTGTTGTTCTCTTGTTTCAGTTCAAAATAATTAATTTCTTGTTTCATGGATTTTATATAAAATTCAAATATAGATTTGAATAGTAAATTAGTTAAATCTATTGCCACGAATGATAAATATAGTATAAATAATTGATGTGTCGCGTAGTTTTCCTTATTTTTCACTACTTTTTTGCGTAAGTCTGAATTTGAACGGCCACTGAGGCTCCTTTTGTGTTTTTATATTAGCAAAGGTCATGTACGCCATATAAAATTAGAGCATGTTGCTCTGTGGTTCTGCAGTGATAACAGCCTAGGGCAGAGCTAGAGGTTTAATTGAATCTCATTGGTCAAAAAATTGTGCAACCAAAATAGAGAAAACAAATAATATTTTTAATATACACACACACAACAACAACAACAATATTAACAAACTCAATACAATCTCACAAGTGGGATCTTAGGAGGGTGTACGTAGTCCTAACCCCTTCCTTGTGAAGGTAGAGAGATTGTTTCCTATACACCCTCGGTTCAAGAAACAGTGAAAAGAAAGCAACAAACAATAGCAATAACAAGGTTATAGGATAATGAAAGCAAACAACATAAACATGTAATAATAAAGAACCAAGAATGAAAATACAAGAATAATACTAGTACTCTTGGAAAGATTAGGTGAAACTCTCGACTACTTGTCAACATTCAATCCTAATACTCAGTCTCTATACTTTCCTATGGAGGATCATGTTCTCGGTAAGCTGAAGCAGTGACATGTACTGCCTAATCATCTTTCCACAGTACTCCTTTGGCCTACTTGTACCCTTCCTCGGGCCTGCCATAGTCAACCTCTCACATCTCCTTACCATAGCTCTATGTTTCTCCTCTTCACATGCCCGAACCATCTCAGCCTCGATTCCCGCAAGTTGCCCTCCACATGGGTCACTCCTACCTTATCCCTAATAACTTCATTCCTAATCTTATCTTTCCTAGTATGCCCACATGACATCCACCTCAGTATCCTCATTTATGCTACTTTCAACTTATGAAGATGAGATTTCTGGACGGGCCAACACTCAGCCTCATACAATATGGTCGGTCTAACCACCACACTATAGAACTTGCCCCAAGTCTTGGCGGTACATTCTTAACCCCTAAGAAATATATATATAAGATGTTGAATCCCCTGAGAAAATACTCTATTGTAGTGTAAGGGATGTTAAAATTTTTATAAATTCAACTCTCAATCGTAACGTTCTAGTATTTTGCTTTTTCCCTTGTATAAATTTCTGTCCAACTTAAACCGTTATCCCTACTGGGATATGCATCTTTTGCTGCAGCACGATTAAGCATTTAGAAGCACTTCAATATCTGCTTTCTTTGGAATTTCGTCGCTTGAGTTTCCGTATGCCATGATCTGTTTGCAAGTTTGGCATCACGAGGTGAACCTATTGTTTTTCTCATGAATTCAATATTCTGAATTCGCCTTCGACTGTGAATTGGTGCAGGATTCAACGGATTCTATTGACACCAGCAGAATCGGAGGATAGTAAAGGCAATCAATGTGCCTACGATGCTACACTAATTATTGAAAAGTTAAGGCAAAATAATCCACAGAGATTACACAGGAGCAACTTGGGGCCTGATTGGCCTCATTTTTCTAAATTAAGTTAATGTAGCATGTCTCTTATTTTCCAATCCTATGATTGACCTCTTGTCCGATCAATAAATTAGGGTCACATTAACATTATTTGTGATTGCAGCTCACTGCCAACCAGTTCAGATACCCCTTGATCGAGCATAACTACAGGGAGCAAAACAAAATTGATGATCGAATAGCAAAATACGATAGCAAGATTTAGAAGATCACTAAAGTAATACTCCTAGGCACTATTTCCCTTGTTAGGTATCGTGTGGGGTTTGGTGCCAACAACTGGTCACATCTATCTCAATTAAAGCACTAAATTATATAAGTCACTAGCAATGAGCGGCTTGGTGAGCCAAATTATTTCCAACATTTGTAATATCCCTACATAATAGGTCGAGTTCATAGTGCTGCCCTCGTGGGCACGTTTCTCTTTAGGTCCGTCTGGTTTAATTGATATCAATTGTCACATGAAATACTAGCTAGGTTATCTATATATGGTATGTTTATTGCCAGTGACATGCGGTAGCATCAATAGCGACATGTCTAGCCTTCGATAATAAGAGTGACAAAATATTTGGCTTTCAATCTAGCCAAATTAAGCCTCTATTTGCATTGTGTTATATCAAGTTCATTTCATTACAGCATTAGATAGTATTTCAAAAGGAAAATCATGAGGGCCTCTCTTAATATCAAACTTATCCATGTACGAGATAACTAGTTTAATTCCAACAGGTTGGTGTAGGTGCATATAATGCAAAATTGTTTTCCAGAAAGCGCACTGGTTAAACCTACCCCTGTGTAATAGCCTACAAACCACACAGAGGATGTAAACCGCACTAGGCAAGTCCTGTGCGACAGGCTCTACCCAGAAGGCATTGAGGGGGGAATCGATCTCAGGTCATCCGTATAGATAACCACCCTCCAAACCAACTGGGCAACCCCGAAGGGTTCCAGCCACTACATTGTTCAGGTTTTAGTTTGACTTAATTAAGAGCCCGTTTGGACATACACATTTTTTTCTTTTTTTCAAAACAATGTTTGGTTATACATTCTTACCAAAATTTTCAACTTCACTTGAAAATCCATTTTCAAATTTGAAAAATTGGTTCTCGCCAGTTTTTCAATTGAAAATGGGAATTTGCTAGTTTTTATTTTTACAAATTTTACCCTATACTTTTAAAATTTATAAAATGACCCCAGTAGTTATTAAAGAATAACTTATTCATATTCAAGTTGTTTTTTGCTTGAATTTCTTCTCTATGTATTAGTAGAATTAGAAAAAGTTGTACTGATTTTGCATCTTTGGTGTGTTGCAGTAAAGCAGAATATGAGTTAAACAATAGCATTTTGATTGTTTATTTCAAGTAGGATAATCAAATTGTGGTGGTTTTGATATTTTTTACAAGTTGTGGGGTATAAATCATGTTTCATGATTTTGAAAAAAAAGACATCCAAATATGTTGCAAATATTATAATCAAACACAACTTCATCTTCAATTGAAATTTTAGTGTTCAAAAAAAATTTGGAATGCATGTCCAAACGCCTACTAATTCTCTGATCCTCTAGTGGAAAGATTTCTGCCGATCTGGAGTGGCAAAACGAGGGCATTGTTTTCACTGGGACAATTTGGTACATGCCACGCCTAAATCATGTAGTTTAAATTATGTATAATGATAGTGTGTAATATTATTATATCATTAGATTAAATTACGTGTACTAACATGTTAACACGACATGATAATCTGAAATATAGAGTAGACAATCTCAATAACAAGCTAAATACACTAATAGGGCAGCACGGTGCACTAAGCTCCCGCTATGCGCGAGATTCGAGGAAGGGCTAGACCACACGGGTCTATTGTACGCAACCTTACCCTACATTTCTGTAAGAGGTTATTTCCATGACTTGAACCATGACCTCCTGGTCACATGACAACAACTTTATTTACCAGTTACGCCAAGGCTCCCGTTCAAGCGTTGATAACATATAATGCAGTTTACGGTCCAACACTGAGGCTGTACTTATTCCCCAACTGTTGATCACTTGGAACCAAAAGAAGCAGGGGAAAGGACAAAGTACATTCTAGTTTTTGCTTTATCAAGAATTTTTATAATATAATAGGTGATAGGTCAATATGGTGGATCTTGGTTCAGAGGAGACTCACAACCTTCAACTACTGTTAACAAGTTCACTAAGAAAAAAGAGCTTCTTTCCAATCTTCAGTTATTTTTCTTTCTCTTTTGTTGTTTCCTAGCTAGGGTCCTTTTCTACGTTTTATGCAATTTAATTTCCATGCAACATGATCAGTAGAGGAGGGTAAAATGTAGGCATTGATGAATGACTGACCTTTTTAATATCTGCAGGATTTTATCCCATGAGATCCCAAGTGATATAACGTCTATTCATGTTGCAGGAACTTCCTTTGCTCTGCACAAGGTACAACCTTTTTCCTTGTTCTAACAAGTTCCTAATATAATTTCAACTAGAACACCAATCAAGATTGTTCTTTTCACTAACTAGTTACACTTATTATGGCAGTTACCTTACCTGTAGTCCTAAGTTGCTCCGACACGGCACTTTAGGTGCCGCACCCATGTCGAAACGACATTAGTATGAGTGTGGGTATGTGATTCGTACCGGATCTGGTCAAACAATATTGTTGGGTACTTTGACGACGACGGACGGAAAAATTTAAGATGAGATACACTTTGATTCTCGAAATCAGAACCAAAACTAGGGTAAATTCGAAGAAAATAGCATATTTTATCTAGAAAATCAATCCTTTACATATCTACAACTTGAGAATAAAAAAGAATCCACACTTTACAAGCTAAACGTAAGTATTCCACAAAATTTCTCATAATTTAGAGGTATTTTTATATTTTTGAATTATTTTTAGTCGAATCCCCGCACCCGTACTAGGATCCGTACCCCCGAATTTTAGAATTTACATCTCGAAGGATCCGACCATTAGATCCGCACCCGTGTCCGAGCAACTTAGCTGTAGTCATCTTAAATTATTTTATACTGTCAGTGAGCAGAAGTTAAACTCTTAACTAAAAGGTGCAATCTTTGATAATGAGTACTTTATGTTCCATGCAGTTCCCACTAGCCTCAAGGTGCGGATATATAAGGAAGTTGGTCGCAAAATCCAATGATGCTAAACTTTCTGAAATTGAAATCCCTGACATTCCTGGTGGAGCAGAGACATTTGAATTTGCAGCAAAATTTTGTTATAAAATAAACTTTGAGATAAGCTGGGGAAACATCGCATTGCTTAGATGTGTAGCAGAATATCTTGATATGACAGATGACTATGCAGTTGGAAATTTGGTAGGAGTATCAGAAGCCTACTTAAATGAAGTAGCACTAAAGAGCATTGCAGGTGCAGTTTCTGTTCTGCACTCTTCAGAAAAACTTCTTCCAATTGCAGAAAATATAAAATTGGTGAACAGAAGCATAGATACAATTGCATACAAGGATAGCCATTTTAGTAAGTCAGGCAGAATAGAGGTCGACGCTAATAGCTTGATGAATTCCTCCACATTATCAAATCCGAGGACTATTGTTGTTGATTGGTGGGCTGAGGATTTAACTGTCCTTAGAATTGATTTTTTCCAAAGGTTTCTAATTGTTATGATGGCTAGGGGATACAAACAGTATGCACTTGGACCAGTATTGATGCTCTATTCACAGAAATCCCTTCAAAATTTGGTGAGTCCTTATCCCATGACTCCATGAGTTTGGATTATTTGGTTAGAGAAAATAACAAAAATAGTGATCTTTTATGTTAATCAAAACTGAACACTTATGGTCGCTGTTATATTTAACACACAATATGTGCGCAGTTTTTATAAACATGAAGGACTAAAACTGCTCAGTTGTATAGTTAAAAGGATTATTTTAGACCAAGGCTCAAACAAAAGAAAGTATTTTAGGCATGTGCTCTATTTGGACAAATGAAATATTTATGCATATGATTTTCTTGTTATTTCAGGAAAGGGGAGGAAACTTACTGAGCAAAGACAAGTACATCAAAAGAGGATTGTTGTTGAAACCATTGTTAGTCTTATGCCAAGGGAGAAAAATGCATTGGCAGTTAGTTTTCTCTCAATGCTTCTTCGCGCTGCAATATATCTCGAAACCACAGTTGCTTGTAGAGTTGATCTGGAGAGGAGAATCACGTTGCAACTTGGTCAGGCTGTATTAGATGATTTGTTAATTCCTTTATATTCTTCCTTCACAGAAGGCACCTTATTTGATGTCGAAATCGTGCAACGTATCATGACGAATTTCATTGAGTATGAAATGGTGGAAAATCGGTTTGGCTTCAACGATGAAGAGTATGCGCCTCCATTAGCAAGTGAAATGGAGAAAGTAGGAAGATTACCTTGCTAAAATAGCCTCTGACAACAATCTCTCCGTTTCGCAGTTATTAGTATTGCTGAAGTGATTCCAGAGCAATGTGAAGATAGGATGTACAAGGCCATTGACACTTATTTGAAGGTATGCACGTTGAATCATTCACCTGGAGGAGTATGTGCACCAGTACACCTACAAGGGCATGATCATATATTTAGGTCATTTTTATTTTAATACATCTAATCATTCATCAGCTCCTCCATAAACAAATCTTTGATGCCAACTTTTAAATAGTAATGGCTTAATTCAACTGATTGAAATGTCTTCTTCTTTTATGACATAATTTGGAATAATTTCACCTAAACAGTGAAAATGTTGCAGTTAGGGATATATGAATACTTATGATCTGTTGCATACTTCTTCTTACTTTTTAATATTAGAAACTTTTCTCTTTTTAATCTATATTATGGGCTTAGCTATAGAACAAATAAATTTTATTTATAAAATGAACAACCAAGAGGTTGTGACAAGGTGGGTTGCTCTGATGGTAAGCCCCTCCACTTCCAACCAAGAGGTTGTGTCACCCCAAGAGCAAAGTGGGGAGTTCTTGGAGGGAAGGATGCCGAGGGACTATTGGAAACAGCCTCTCTACCCTAGGGTAGGGGTAAGGTTTGCGTACACACTACCCTCCCCAGACCCCACTTGTGGGATTATACTGGGGTGTTGTTGTATATTTATTTAAATAATTATTTTTATATTACGTGCATGGATTATATATTATAAAACTTTTGTTTTCTTCCATTCTCAATTGTGTAAATAAATTTTTGAGTTTTTGTTGTTAATATCAAAATTATTATTACGAACAAATTGTCCTAATTAATTTTTGTTTTTACTACGCTCAATATTTTTATTGTTCCAACATTATATGCTTAAATACTATTTTTATTTTTTAAATTATAAATAAATTTATTTATTCTATAGGTAAGTCCATACTATAAATTAAAAAGAGAAAAAAATTATAATATTAAAAAGTTTTAAAAAAATAAAAAGAAGATAAAAGTTTATAATTTAGAGGGTAAAATAGGTATTTGGCAATCAAAATTTGAGAAATCTAGTCGTGCTATAGGCATAATGTAGTGACTTTGCTGCTACAAACGAAAGAAAGATAACTTTATAAGGTAATTTTGGATTGTTGAGTGATTATTTGAGTAATGGACTCAATTCAGAAGTGAGAATATTTTTACAACATACAAGTGAAACTAAGGGTTGAATTTTACTTTTCTGTTACAGAAGCCATCTTATCTTAGAATTGCCCTGCATCTTACATTACGAGATCACGTGTTTCTGCCTATGCATTCACAGGATTTTAAACATGTTCTATGTTGATGTTCTTTCAAGTGTGTCATCTTTAGATCAAATGTACAGTTTAACAAACAGTTACATTTGATAATAAGCATGTTTATAGCTAAGCAGCTCATCTTCAGACCATGCTTAGTTGATCTTCAACATAAATAAAGGATTTTAGGTCATATACACTCATAGCCTAAAAATCTTTCATAATCTCATCTCCATTTTATCGGAATAGCAGGTTATTACTCTATTTTAGTTACCTACTGCTGTATGTCATTTTGACTTGAAAATGCAAAAGAATTACGTACTATCAGTGTACAGAACTTACTCTTATCAGTTACTCTTAATAGCTGGAGCAACCTTTCCCCTGTAAATGAGTAAATTCCATTTCTAGATTTTATTAGCTCTCTGTCTTTGGCTTGATTCCAACCTTTGGCTTCTGGTGCTTCTGGTTAGCTCCCTGGTCAGAACTGTATTTTTCTGTAAATGGAGCTAACCAACCTCTTTTGTAATGTTTTGCATCTTCTTGATGCCAGTTATATAACATCTTACTTCATCAATAAAAAAATAAAAAAAACTTACTCTTAAATAAACAACTCTACCGGAGAATGGTTGTCTAATCTTCTAGCTTTTGCACAATTTGCAGGCACATCCAGCTCTAAGTGACATTGAGAGAAAAAGAGTTTGCAGTGTTATGGACTGTCAAAAGCTAACTCGAGAAGCTTGTGCTCATGCTGCTCAGAATGAGAGGCTCCCTGTTCAGACTGTTGTGCAAGTGCTATACCATGAACAACGCCTTCGCCAAGTTATGGATGGTAGTCTAGCCGATGCAGATCAGTCATCCGCCGACAATAATCCTGTTACAGATGAAGTCTCAAGTCTACAAAGAGAAAATCAAGTTCTAAAATTCGAGTTAGTGAAAATGAAAACGAGATTGAAAGAAATAGAAAAATGTGGTGACAAATCAGCTGCTAGCACCCGTTTGGAGATCACCACTCCAATATCTTCTGATAAACCTCGTTTGCGAAGAAAATCTTTCATAAGCTCAATTTCTGAAAAGCTTGGGAACCTGTATCCAATATCATTTGGAGCTGATCATGTAGTCATGCCATCAGCCCGCAAAGGAAGATATAAACCAATTAGTAGATATAGGCGTTATTCTATATCATAATGCAGTAAAACTTGCCATTAAGCTGTTGGTTTTGGCTGAAGTAGATTGCACTATTTGAACTTTTGGGAAAGCAGTAATGGATTTAGCTATATTTCTGTATTTTGTTCTCCTTTCTTTTTATGATTTTGCGAGTCATATTGTTATACAAGTGTTTAATTTCTGCGTTTAAGCAACAACAACGACCCAGTGAGATCCCACAAGTGGGGTCTGGGGAGGGTAGTGTGTACGCATACCTTACCTCTAACCCGATGGGGTAGAGAGGCTGTTTCCGATAGACTCTCGACTCAAGAAGACGAAAAGAAAACTTCTGCATTTAAGCATAGGCAAGAATCTTGGGCGTGGAGTGGTACTTATTATTAACCAGCACCTTAACAATAACCTAGTTTAGTTCAACTTAACATTATGGAAACAATGCGGCCTCATTTAATTACTGGAAAACGACAACAGAATGCTGGGGTTTTCCTGAAGAATTTGCGGAATTCGATATGCAATCAGCAATTTGGCCAAATGAGTTGTAAAGCACTTTTGACAGTACTATTACCGAAAACAGTGAGAAACTGTTGTGTTAATGATCCTTCTACACGAGATCCACTTTAAAACCATAATTTACAACAGCGACACAACTTTTTTGCCCCCTTTTCTTTTCCCTTTATTTTGAGAAGGGGTAGAAGAAGAGAATCCAAGAAAATAATTATGCAGATACTAACAAATTAAGCTTTATTAACAAACAACAGTCAGTTACATGAAAGACTATAGATAGTAGTTAAAGAAGCCTACTTAACTCTTTATCTGTAATGGCTATAATCTTACAAGTATTGATGTTTTACTTTACGAGGTAATAACAACTCTCAATTTAGAAATAATCAGCTCTAAGATGTAGTATATACAACCTAACCTTGATCCAAAATTTTTGCGTAGCTTTAAACCACGTCGAAGCTTTACCAATGCTTGTATTAAACTGTATTAGCATCACTGTTTGATCGCCTTTCAAAAGCACAACTCAACTCCTCACTTTCAGATGGACTTGATGTCACAGCCGTACCCATACGAATGTGCTAACCGATCAATGATTCTTCACACGCATGCAAGGAAATTTTCTCAAGCTGTATTGGCCAATCTTCCCCTAGTATCCTGGGATTCAACTCCATTGCAGAGCGAAAATCCAGCATTGAAACAGAAAAGAGATCACTTGGTTTCTGGATGTATCTTCTCGGCCTTGTCTTATTTGAAACTGATACAGCTTGGTCATGGATGCACTTGTCTTGTGACCTTGAGCCTGCTAATTCCAAACAAGGCTTTAATAATCGCTTCATAAATGCATCAAGCCCATGATGCAACACATTTACAGAATCTGTTGATATTTGTAGGCCTTCTGCCTCCGACTTCTGTTCCAACCATTTCTTTAGGGAGTTGGAGTCAGGCAAATCACCAGAACTATTACAAGTATCTATGCTTTGCAAAAGAGCTGACCTGCGACATGCTACTTTCCTTGTTCCCCGATTACTCAGAGAGATGCCAAGGGGAGCAGTTACATTTCTTCTACTCCAAATGCTACCCAATGATATCAGCTCAGTAGCAGTTTGATGCTCTTGTGCTTTTGGTGCAGTATCTTCACAAGCAGCAGCAGAATGTGTTTTCCCATGAGGCCCCCGATGACTCGGCCGGTCCTTGAATCTTCGATCACGAAGGGTAGGAGTTCTCCCCTTTTTCGGAGATTGAGGAAATGAGTCCCGGCACAGTAACTGGAGAGTGCCTCTTTGATATCCATTTGGGACTTTGACATGTAATGAAGCCTGCATTTTGCAATCTTTTGTCGGAGGTGTCTTAGCAGCACAAGCATTTTTTACAATTGCTCGGGTAAGTGCATTATGAAGACAGATATTCTCTCTCCCTAACAAATCAATGCAGAACTTCTCAAACTCTGATTTGCTAAGCTTTAGACTCAAGTATCTGCTTAACACAGTAAAATACTTCTCTGCCCTCTGTTGACCAATCTTCCTTTCAATCCGAAGTTTCAACTCGTAAGTGTCAATTCGTGGGCAATGCCGATTCATGGGCATTCTCACTCTCGAGTGCACTTTGAACATTGACCGGGAACAGTTAAACAATGAGGAAAAGCACCACGAAATCCATAGGATAAAGAGCACCTCTGCTCAACCCATTAACAACGCTGATCTCAGCAGCAAAATCCACTGTATATGCTCCCAACATCTGCAATCAAATTCTGCAAGAAGAAGAAAAATTAAACTCAATATGTGTTTCCTGTTGCACAATGATTTATACACTTCTCAATCCACAACTTCAATTAAAACAAAAAAAGAGTTCATTAAGTTCAGTAAGTGGCAAAGAAAATAAAAGTTCGGTAAGAACTAAGAAGGGGCTACTACAGTCTCAATCCAATGAAGAAGCATGCATAAGCAAGACCGGTCTCTTTCTCTTTCTATACGCAATTTTGGAAGACTCTATGTGATTGGATTCAATCTACTAAGAATTCACAAGTATAACTGTCTTTGAATTTTGAATTTAAAGAAGACTCCTCCAACTACTCAGTGGAACTCTATCGTTAGAAGTTCAAGTGTATGCATGTCGTCACCTCATTGGCCGGAGGTGCAAGACGTCTATAGGATACAAACTTGCTTCTTTTTCTTTCTATTATTTGTAGTATTAGAAATCAACAGCACTGGATCGATGATTCATTGTCCACTACTTGAGGCAAGAAAGGCGGAATCTTTTTACTTCTTTGCACAAAAGGAGAGTGAGATAACTAGCATGTGTGCTAAACATTTTGACACATTTAGTCAAAAGGAGGGTGAGATTACTAGCATTGTCCCCCCTCCAACTGCTTAGTGTCACCCTTGCCTTCAAACCAGAAAGCCTTCACACTATATTACTAGCATGTGTGCTAAACATTTTGACACATTTCAGTTGACTATACAGAAGAAAGCTAACTTTAAGTTCTAGTAAGGACCAGATGAACTCGGCATTCACAAGACTGCTATGACTATCTTCATGATACATTCTAGAAGTAAGCGGTTGGGTGCAAAGGAACCAGTCCAAAATCCAGCTTACAACAACAACAGTAACCAAACAATTCAAGCATAGGCATATTCTGAAAATTGACACTGAATTCTTCAAGAAACAGTATAAATAAGAAATGCAAAGAAACAAACTTTACTCCACCCCAAGTAAAATTATAAACTTCAAGATCAAACCCATAAGTGTAATCGCAACCAAAAGAAGATAAACACCATATAAACCTCAATAAAAGTCCAAAGCAGCAAAAATAAACAAGAAAAAGAAAAAAGAGAAACTCACCTGAGCTAATGAAGTGGAGTTGAATTTTGGCAGAGTATGAGAGTAGCTTCGGGCTTCGGGTCAAAGGGTGACAAGATTAGGGCTTTTAAGTGCTGAATTTTCGAAGGTTCTAATTGGAGTCAAAGGCACGTGCGGCTTTTACATAGTGAGTAGTGACTCAAGTCTGAGATTGTTGTTACTTGGGTTTTAAGGATTAGTCATTTAGTGGGTAGTGTTTGGATTCCAATGATAGTTGGAACTTGCGATATATATGTATATATATTCACAAGAAGAAGTACAAGTCAACTGGTCGGTTCTTAAAACAGAAGCACTACTAAACTGTTTAGTACTGTAGTGCTACTCATAGACATCTATGTATCAAGAATGTGCCAATCTCCAATTATACTTTGATATTTACACCAAGCTACTTAGCAAAAATTTTCGCATGATTATTGAATTTTATCTGTTATGTTAAAAACGTAACAACACTATTTTTGTATTAAAGTCGCTGAACTTTACACGTTGTATCTAAAAAGTTAGAAAATAATTTTTGGTATCATTAAAATCACTGGACTTTATATTAATTTCTGTTTACTTCGAATTACGAGTAACAGTTAAACTTATAATGTGGTTATAATGATACGTGATCTAATTTAACGCCAATTGATAAATAGTTAAATAAATAAAGGAATTAAATGATTAAGATATATCAAACCAGTGTAGTTGTAAATTATCAACCCCGATCTGGATTAGGCTCGAGATCAAGCGCCAAGAACACAAGAACAACAAGAGTAATATGAACAGTAAGGACTGAATGGACAATAAGAACGGTAAAGAGTTAAGAGCGAGTAAAAGAGCAGAGTGCTTTGTATTTCTCAGTAGTATCGTAAATGATAATTCGTGTATGATAATAATCATGTGTTACAAATGGGCAGGGTTCCTCTATATATAGCAGATGAATCCTAAATAAGGTATAACTCTAATTTCGGAAGTATAATACATGATTTATATCAATAAACGTTAATGGTTCTGCCAGTTCCGAGATTCTCGTCGAGATTGGGGGTCGATAGCACATATCTCGTGATACTGTTACTGTGGTGTCGATTTAGCCTGATCTCGATCCCTCAGTCTTCATGTCCTTCGAGCCCGAACTTGCTTCGATATTGGCTCACTCTCGAGACATATCGTCGATCCCGTAAATCGGGTATCACCGATTTTAACTGTATACAGATAGTCCCCGCATTTCTTAGAATGAAATGATAAGAAACGATTTGAGCCTTGATTCCTCGATACCTCGATCATGACGTCGTCCCCATAACGTAAGCGATGGATGTGGTCGAAATGTCCCGTCTGTTCGGTTCCCAAAAACCCATCAATGCTTGTCAGTCGTCGGCCGGCCACTAGTTGCACCGAACCGCCGTTTTAAACCTATAAATACCATCTTCTTAGTAGATTCAACCTTTACTTTGCTTTGATCATAAACTCTTGAGTTCACAATCCTTCTTGCTTTCCTCTCACCGCCGCTTATTAAACAACCGTTGCTTCCACCGAAGCTGTCAGTTCTA
Source organism: Nicotiana undulata (assembly GCA_005239495.1). Classification (NCBI taxonomy): domain Eukaryota; kingdom Viridiplantae; phylum Streptophyta; class Magnoliopsida; order Solanales; family Solanaceae; genus Nicotiana; species Nicotiana undulata. The sequence continues at coordinate 67,750 of ML291888.1, forward strand.
CACCTTTTTTTTACTCCCCTCACATACGTAAATGGCGAAGACCTCTAAAAAAGTACCGCAAAAGGAGAAAGCTCCATCTTCCTCCTCCCGGCCGGCCAGCGATAGAACGCAGGTTGAACCGGCCGTCCATGAATACGTACCTGGCCCATGTGTCCTTAGAACCGATTTTAAAGTTGATAACCCCCCATTGGTGCCGGGCCGATGCGAACATGTGTCGATGTACATGTGTTCGATTACCGAGGGCCATGTCGATGCCATGAAGAAGGACTATAGATGGGGTCCAGAGGTGGTGGTGAGTATTCATACACCTGAAGAGAGCATCACCACACATGTGAAAGGGTTCTTGAGTGTTTACACTTACCTTTTCACATTGGGTCCCGTCGACCCCGTGATCTTCGGCTTCTGTAAGAGGTATGAGGTCACCCTCGGTCATCTCCACCCCTCACTTTGGGCCATAGTAATCATGTTGCGCTTCAACTCCAACGAGGTCGTGGGGTTGGAGTTCACACTGAACCACCTTATTCGGTTGTACATGCCTCGACTCTATCGAGGGCTAATTAGACTCAACTGCCGAGCAACCAAAGCCCCATTCTTGAACATCGACGAGGATAAAGATCGAGGATGGATGAGTCGATTCATACGGGTGAGGACATGTGATATAATACCCAAAGAAAAGATGTTATTTCCCAAGGAGTGGAAAGCCAAACGTAAGTGACCTTTTGTTCTTTTGATTCTGTCTCTCTTTTGACCTTGTCTAACATCTCTCTTTGACCATGCAGCCGACCCTTGGATGCCCGAGGCGGTGCCCGATTTCGAAGATTGGATCCACAAGCTTGCCTCCACTTCAACTCGTGTTGAACGAGTGTGGAGGGATTTGGCTAAAGGCAAGTGGGAGGGCAAGAACCATGGTAAGGTCCTTTCTTACATATTCCGAAACAGTTACCCCTTCTCTCCATCATTAATCTTCTGTTTATGTAGGTATGACCAAAGATGCCATTATGAGGCCTTCTAGCGAAGGTGGCGAAGCTGAGTCCCTGGTTCCGAGGCTGGAAAAGGACAAGAAAAGGAAAAATCCCTCACAATCTGAGGTCTCCAAACCCAAACCTCGAAGGGTGAAGAGAAAAACAGTCGGACTCTCGGCGGGTGTGGTCCAAACGTTGAGGGACCAGGACGAGGAAGAAGAACAAGAAGGCACCTCGGTGTTGGTAGCTCGCCCCAGAAAGGCTACCGAGGTCGCTTCGCATTCCGAGCTTCCGCCTGCTACAACCGAGCCTCACATCGAGGAGGCTTCGAAGAAAAGATCGGAGGTGAATCCCAAGTCTCCTGAGGTCGAGACAGTGTTTTGATCGTCAACTTCTACACCGGTCGGGGCCGGTTCTGAAACCAGGAGGATCGGACAGAGCGCTCTGAGCGATTCTCTCTGGGACTTTATAATAGGTCAAATGCCTTCAATTTCGGTCTTCTCTGAAGAGGCAATAAGGGATGCCCAAAGGTTGAAGACCCCCAAGATTGGCGGAGGCTCTAGCGCTGGCGATCCTTTTTAGGATTGCTTAGTGGGGGTCGATGATGCCTCCGATATTACCGACGCTTCGATTCTCATGGAGGAAGCTCATTGTCTTTTTCCCAAATTAAGTGCTTGTGGCTTTTTGGTTATTCCTCTTCACTTCTTTTCCAAGGTTATTCTTTCTAACTTGTGTTCTTCTTCTTCGTATAGGCCTCTGCCAAATTCCGAGCTGACCTTAGTCAGTGCGAAGCCGATCTTTACAGGGTCTCATAAAGGATCTTTGAGTGGACCTGGCCAAGGCTCATGAAGAGGAGGCCGAGTTGGACAAGCAGGTAACCGCCCTTTGATTTAGTATGGAATCGACTCCACTGTGGAAGCTAACACTTCGATATCTCAACTGCAGTAGAAGGTGGAGAAGATCGGTCTACTTCGGGCGGAGGTCGATCAGGCTAAGACCGACTGTGATCGGTGGAAAGCTGGGATGGACCGCCTTGCTGTTGAAAAGGAGGCAGATTTGGCCCAATTATCCTCGACAGACGCCCAACTCCAAGACCTTAAAGAAAAGGGTTCGACTCAGGCCAAGAGGGTTGAAGAACTCTAAGCCGGGCTTACAGAGGCCAATACTGAGATTGAAAATACCAAGGCCAAGGCGGACAAGTCCATAGCCATGTATCGGGACGACGTCATAGCTGTCAAAACTCAGTTGAGGGAGGCTTCCAATCGAGAGTAGTGATTTGGTGAAATGCCAAACCCGAAGGGAAACCCTCGGGGAAATTCATGCTCGAGGTTTTGACCTCTCCGAGGAAATTACTCGAGCCAAAGAGCTCGAGACCGAAGCTAGGCAGCTCGCCTCTTCCGATGATGATGAAGATGCAGAGGGAAGTCGAGGCAAGTCCAGAAATGGAGAAGACGGAGATGGGGTTGCTGAGGAAGATACCCCTGGAGAAATTGTTCGGGAGAAGACCGGCCTCGATGGGACTAGCCCTGATTGTAATTAGATCGTAACTTCTTTTTCTTTTCTTTTATTTTCTTCTGTAAGGTTTTGACGGGCCCCTTGTATATATATTTTTTGATATAATGAAAATTTTCCCTTTGATGCCTTCGTAAGTTTTTCTTTCATGCCTTTGTATGTTTGTTTGCCTTTGTTGAAAAGTTCTCGTTGCTTTAGTTCAACTCGTAATCGAAATAAACCCTTAGGCTTTTCGTTTTTATGAGGGCAAGTCCCCGAGTTTGAAACTCATTCGAGACCTTATCTCGGGGGTGGCTTGATCCAACTGACCGACGAGTTATCTTTAATAACCAAGTTCAAATGAATCTTTGAGTTTTAGGATTAAGCAAACCCTTAGGTTTCCATGATAGAGTTGCTAAGTATTTCGAGCTCACCGATATGCCTTTAGGTGAATCTGTAGTTTTATTTGTGCTCGGAATAACCGAACCCTTGGGTTCGGATCGAGTGAGAGCTAGGTCTCGAACTCTAACTGTATTGGCCCTTAGGCTTATTAGATTGTCCCTTAGGCTCTTTTATATTGGCCCTTAAGCTCTTTAAATCGGCCCTTAGGCTCTTTAAGTTGGGCAAATTCGGCCTTTAAAAACGGCTATCATTTTTCCCTTTTCGGCTAAAAGACTTAGTGAAAATTTCTTTATGCCTTAGCATGTGTTTTTTGTACCCATTGGATTTTTTGAGGGTTCAATGATCGGAACCCAATTTTTTCTTAACTCATTTGTGTCAACATAATTTGATACCTCTTGAGCTTTTTCGAAGGCTGATTTTATCGAAGCCCTTTTTGTTTGCTTTGCTGAGGGTAGCCTTATTTAACCGATTTTTCAAAGTATTTGAAGGCCTTTAGTTTATGGCGGAAGTCAGACGTTTCCGAGCCGCATTATTTCGGCCGTAGCCTTCGAGAATGTCTCTTGGACTTATTTTCCGATAACATTTCGAACTTATTCGAAATGCTAGTCCCAGAGTGTGATGTTCTTGGCCTATATATCAAGGGATGCCTCTTTTGAGGTCTTATAATCTCTAACTTAGATAGCTCGATTAGGTAGTCCCCAAGTGTTCGAGGTATGCTTGTACTTGGCTATTGACCATTTTTTCACAAGTGTTAGTTTTGTACAATAGATCAGAATCATAAGTACATGACTCGTATAATAGAAATTCCAAACACGAAATGTTTGAGAAAAGGGAGTGCTTCTTTGTATTATTCATACATGCGTACATGTTTTGTTTTCGGGACTCAGCTAATCTATATGGACACAGTTCATTCGACCGTTTGGCCCATTACAAAACTCTTCCTATCTAGACCCATTTACATAACATCCGAGGGTGATGCCCCTAGTATTAGAGGTTGATTGCAAAGAAGCCTTGGATACTATTGAATTATACTCAAGTAGCACATAGTTGTTGCCTCGTTAAAAACCTTGCTGGAAAAACCCATTTGGGATAAAAATCGGTCTAAGGGAAAAAAAGAGCAACGCTTATTGTAAAACCTGAGATATCGATTTCTTGGTCCGGGTACCTGCAATAAGTTAGTTTCGAATATTTAAGTAAAAAAGAGAAAACCATACCTTAGCAATAGTATCGCTTGAGGAGTAATATGTTCCAGTTATTCGACAATGGCTCGTCTTCCATTGTTCCAAGCTTGTAAGATCCTTTCCCGACTATGTCGAGAATTTGATAGGGTCCTTCCTAGTTAGGACCGAGTTTCCCTTCATTAGGGTGTCGAGTATTGACAGTGATTTTCCTTAAGACCAAGTCCCCGACTTTGAAGTGTCGAAGATTGGTTCTTCTGTTGTAATACCTCTCGATTCGTTGCTTTTGTGCGGCCATTAGAACGAGTGTCGCTTCTCATTTTTCATCTAACAATTCGAGTATGGTATTCATTGCCGCGCGGTTTGATTCTTCTGTTGCATCTCAAAACCTAGCGCTAGGCTCTCCGACTTCGACATGTATTAAGGCTTCGGAGCCATATACTAAAGAAAACGGAGTTGCTCCGGTACTGGACTTCGATGTCGTCCGATATGCCCATAGAACCTGGGGCAATTTTTCTCCCCACTTCCCTTTGGCTTCGTTTAGCCTTTTCTTCAAGTTTTGGATGATAGTTTTATTTGTTGATTCGGCTTGTCCGTTTCCATTAGGGTGATATAGCGTCGATAGTATCCTCTTTATTTTGCGATCTTCGAGGAATTTCGTTACTTTACTGCCGATGAATTGTTTGCCATTATCACACACTATTTCTGCAGGTATCCCGAATCGATATGCAATATGATCCCATATGAAGTCGATCACTTATTTTTCTCTAACTTTTTCGAAGGCATGTGCTTCAACCCATTTAGAGAAATAGTCAGTCATAAATAATATAAACTTAGCTTTAACTGGGGCTGATGGCAGAGGACCGACGATGTCCATTCCCCATTTCATAAATGGCCATGGAGATAGGATCGAATGAAGCTGTTCACCGGGCTGGTGAATCATTGGCGCAAACCTTTGACATTTGTTGCATATTCGAATGAACTATTTAGAGTCTTTTCCATGTATCCCAATAGTATCCTACTATGATGACTTTTCGAACTAGTGATTCGGCGCCACAATGGTTCCCACAAGTGCCTTCGCGGATTTCTCGCAAAACATAGTCAGTATCTCTCGGACCCAAGCATACTGCCAGTGGACCATCGAATGTTCTCCTATACAGCGTTCCATCTTCGTCTAATGTGAATCGAGCGGCTTTGGTCTGTAAGGTCCTCGATTCCTTGGGATCCGATGGCAGTTTACCGTTCTTCAAATATTCGATGTATTTGTTTCTTCAATCCCAGGTTAAGCTTGTAGAATTAATTTTTGTGTGCCCTTCCTCGATTACCGACCTCGAGAGTTGGATGACAGTCCCCGAACTGATTTCGTCCTCGTTGACCGACGATCCCAAGTTGGCAAGTGCATCGGCCTCAGTATTTTGTTCTCGAGGTACATGTTGCAGGGTCTATTCTTTGAATCAGTGTAAGGTGACCTGCAACTTGTCTAAGTACCTCTGCATCCTGTCCTCTAGAACTTCGAAGGTTCCGTTTACCTGGTTAACTACCGGTAGGGAGTCACATTTAGCTTCGATGACTTTCTCTCCCAAGCTTTTAGCTAGTTCGAGACCTGCAATCATAGCCTCATACTCGGCCTCGTTGTTAGTCAATTCAGCAGTCTTAATTGATTGTCTAATAACATTGCACGTGGGCGGTTTCAAAATAATACCAAGCCCGAACCCTTTCACATTCAAGGATCCGTACGTGAAGAGGGTCCATACCCCCGATGATGTACCCGATTTGAGAAGAAGTTCCTTTTCCACTTCGGGTACGAGGGTTGGCGAAAATTCTACCATAAAGTCTGCTAATATTTGAGACTTGATGGTCGTTCGGGGTTGATATTCTATATCGTACCCGTCAAGTTCGACGGCCCACTTGGCCAATCGGCCCGATAACTCGGGCTTGTGCAATATATTTCGAAGGGAGATTGGTGGTGATAACACATATAAGATGACATTGAAAATATGGCTTTAGTTTTGTAGATGCGCTTATTAATGCAAGCATTAATTTTTCTAAGTGCGAATATCTAGTCTCAGCATCTCCTAAGTTTCGACTCACGTAATAAACTGGAAACAACGTACCTTGTTCTTCTCGAACTAATACTCCACTTACCGCTATCTCGGACACCGCCAAGTATAGGTATAGCTTCTCATCTGCCTTTGGGGTGTGGATCAAAGGTGGCTTCGATAGGTACCGTTTCAATTCCTCCAACGATTGCTGATATTCCGGGGTCCATGTAAAATCATTTTTCTTTTTTAGTAAGGAAAAGAATCTGTGGCTCCGATCTGATGACCTCAAAATGAACCGGCCTAGGGCAGCTATCCGTCTGGTTAGCCTCTGAATGTCTTTCACGTTGTCCACGATGGTGATGTCCTCGATGGCCTTAATCTTATCGGGATTGATCTCAATTCCCCGATTTGACACCATGAAGCCGAGAAATTTTCTTGAGCCGACCCCGAAAGCACACTTTTCGGGGTTAAGCTTCATGTTGTATTTCTTCAAGATTTCGAATGTCTCCTGCAAATGAGTCAAATGGTCCTCTGCGCGCAGGGACTTAACTAAAATATCGTCAATGTAAACTTCCATTGATTTTCCTATCTGTTCTTCGAACATAAGGTTTGCCTTATACTACTGAATCATAAGCATCTAGATTTTTTTATTAATATTAACGACGAGATCTATTATCGCTTTTTGCATGTCCTCTAAAATTTAATGTAGGTGCAAATTCTCCCAATTTGTGGCCTACCATACTATCCGTTATATAAATAGGCAAATGCTCTTTTCCATTATGGATAGCAATAGTATGACCGATCATTGTGGGTATAATGGTAGATGCCCGGGACCAAGTTACTATTATTTCTTTTTCTGCTTTTGTGTTAAGCTTATCAATTTTTTTTAATAAATGATTGGCTACAAAGGGATTTTTTTTTAGTGAACGTGTCACAAGCTTACTCCTATTTATTTTTTTTTTGTAAAGTTTTTGTAAAAACGAAGAATTTAATTCGATTTTCTCCTATTTACTAAGGCGACGAAGAATCAAATTATCACTATATTTATTAGGCGTTGATACGTAGCTCCCGCATTTTTTAGCCCCAAGGGCGTTACATTATAGCAATAAGTTCCGTACATAGTAATAAAAGAAGTTTTTTCTTGGTCTACTGGGTCCATCTGGATTGGTTATACCCAGAATAGGCATCGAGAAAAGTAAGTATCTCGTGGCCGGCCATAACATTGATCATTTGATCGATGTTAGGCAAAGGAAAAGAGTCTTTTGGACATGCTTTATTCAGGTCCTGATAATCTACACACATTCTAAGTTTGTTCCCCCTTTTTGGGGACTACGACTACGTTGGCCAACCACTCGGGATACTTGACTTCCCAAATGGACCCTATATTAAGAAGTTTAGTTACCTCTTCCTTTATGAAGGCGTGCTTCACCTCGGACTGAAGCCTTCTCTTTTGCTTTATCGGTCTGAACTTGGGATCCAGGCTCAACCAATGAGTTGTTATCTCGAGTGGGACTCATGTCATGTCTAAATGGGACCATGCAAAGCAATCCATGTTATCAATAAGAAATTGAATGAGTTTTTTCCTGAGCTCGAGGGTTAACCCCGTTCTCAGGTATACCTTACGTTCGGGTAGATACTCAATGATTATCACATGTTCCAGCTCTTCGACCGTTGATTTGGTTGCATCCGTTTCTTCGAGAACGATGAAAGTTTGAGGAGTGAGAAAATCCTCTTCATCTTATTCGATTAGCTGTTTATCCGATTCGGTCGAGGCTGGGGACGGTGATTGCTATTTGGCTGCTTGCTTATCTTTGGTGCTCGACTTTTCTAAGGTCGAAGGTGCTGGTATCGGTGTCGCCTCGTTGACTGCAAACATCTCCTTCGCAACATGTTTTTCACCATAAATTGTTTTCACACCATCCACTATTAGGAACTTTATCATTTGGTGAAGGGTCGACGGTACTGACCTCACGTATTGGATCTATTGCCTTCCGAGCAGTGCATTGTACCTTATGTTGCCTTCGATGACATGAAATTTTGTGCCTTGGATGGTCCTCGCCACGTTCATTGGTAGGATTATTTCCCATTTTGTTGTTTCACTAGCCATGTTGAAGCTGTTTAGGACTCTAGATGCAGGTACAATCTGGTCTAGCAGGCCGAGCTACTCTACGACCCTCGATCTGATTATGTTCGCCGAACTACCTGGATCCACGAGAACACGTTTAACGTGTATTTTATTTAACAAAATAGAAATTACCAGGGCATCGTTGTGCGTCTGAGAGAGGCCTTCCGTTTCTTCGTCGTTGAATGTTAGGGTGCCTTGGGGCATATAGTCTCGGGTTCGTTATTCTCTTGTAATCGATACTTTGGTGCGTTTGAAGATAGGTCCTTGTGGGACGTTGATCCCGCCGACGATCATGTGGATAACATGTTGAGGTTCTTCTTGCTCATTTCTGTTGGCGTCTCTTTCCTTGAAGTGATTTTTGGCTCTATCATTGAGGATAACTCGAAGATGGCCCTCGTTGAACAATTGAGCTACTTCCTCTCTCAACTGTCTGCAGTCTTCGGTCCTATGTCATGCGTGCCATGGTATTTGCACATCAAGTTTGGATTCCTTTGACAGAGATCAGTTTGTATAGGTCTGGGCCACCTGGTGTCTTTAATCCTTCTGATGGTCGATACGATCCCCGAGGCATCGATACTGAAATTGTATTCCGATAATCGGGGCGCTTCTATGGGATCTGCGTATTTGTCGAAACCAGTTTTTCTCATGAGTCCCCGAGGGTTCTGCCCTCGTTTACCCCTTCGATCATTCCGGGTGGGATTGCATCCCGGATAGTTATTCCTTCTGTCTGAAACATATGGCTGATACCGATCTTTATTCGGCCTTGATTCTCTATCAACGTCTCTTAGATTTTTACCTGTCGACCGGTTAGGATGCCCTGAACCTGAGGGGCTCCCAGTTGGTCGCCCTCGACCCTAATCTTTGACTGATATCGGTTGTGAACATCTGCCCAAGTCACAGCAGGGTACTCTATCAAATTCTGCTACAGTTGTCGTGATACGATCAAACTCCGCTCGTTTAATCCCTTGGTGAAAGCTTGAACAGCCCAATTGTCGGTAACTGGTGGTAATTCCATACGTTCCATTTGGAATCGAGATACAAACTCCCTTAGCATCTCGTTATCCCTCTGCTTCACCTTGAAGAGGAATGATTTTCTTGTTGTAACCTTTATAGCGCCAGCATGTGCCTTTACAAATGAATCTGCCAACATGGCGAACGAGTCAATAGAGTTCGGTGGCAAGTTGTGATACCAAATCATAGCTCCCTTCAACAGGGTCTCCCCAAATTTCTTTAACAAAACTGAATCGATATCATCATATTCCAAATCATTTCCTTTTATAGCACACGTATAAGAGGTAACATGCTCATTGGGGTCCGAGGTCCCGTTGTATTTAGGTATATCGGGCATCCTGAACTTCTTTGGTATGGGCTTCGGAGCCGCACTTGGAGGGAATGTTTTTTGCACAAACTTTTTGGAGTCCATTAATTTTAATATCGGTGGTGCCCCGGTATCATGTCAACTCGAGAGTTATAGGTTTCCACCTTCTTGTCATTGGCCTCGATTTTCTTTTCTCCCGATTCTATTCTCTTAGTAAGCTCCTCAAGCATTCTCATTATAGAAGGGTCAGTCGTCGAAGTATTTTCACCTGATCTTTCAGGCACTGGCTTGGCACGGCGAGTAGCCTCTTGTTCGACCCTATTCGGTGCCATGTGCTGATTTTGCAACTGAGCAATGGCGTTCTATTGGGCTTGCATCATTTCAAATATAACTTGGAGACTAACACCTTCGTCTCCTCTGCCCTGAGTACCTCGACTGTCAGTTCGACCCTCTCTGCGTACGCTTCCATCGGGGTATCCGCCTAAATCGACATTCAAAGCAACATGTGAACCGACATCGACCGGGTTGGCGGGCAGTGCTCCTCCGAGGTCAGCTTGTGGAATCTCGATTCCTGGAGCGATAACATTCTCGTTCTCCCCGTGGAGTCCGAGACCGTTGTCACCATGTGTAACTGTGTTTTGTGAGTTTGACATGATTTATCCTGAAAACAAAATTCTTGACAAGAAACAAGCGTAAAATAGTGTGTTATATAAGAATTAATACTAAACAATCACTATTATCCTTAGCCCCACAGTGGGCGCCAAACTATTTACCTCGAAATACAAATAACAATAAAACTTGTAATGTGGTTATAAGGATACGTGATCTAGTTCAATGTCAATTGATAAATAGCTAAATAAATAAAGGAATTAAACGATTAAGATAGATCAAACCAGTGTAATTGCAAGTTATCGACATCGATCCGGATTAGGCTCGAGATCAAGCGCCAAGAACAGTAAGAACAAGTAAGGACTGAATGGACAATAAGAACGGTAAAGAGTTAAGAGTGAGTAAAAGAGCAGAGTGCTTTGTATTTCTCAGTAGTATCGTAAATGATAATTCGTGTATGATAATAATCATGTGTTACAAATGGGCAGGGTTCCTCTATATATAGCAGATGAATCCTAAATAAGGTATAACTCTAATTTCGGAAGTATAATACATGATTTATATCAATAAACGTTAATGGTTCTGCCAGTTCCGAGATTCTCGTCGAGATTGGGGGTCGATAGCACATATCTCGTGATACTGTTACTGTGGTGTCGATTTAGCCTGATCTCGATCCCTCAGTCTTCATGTCCTTCGAGCCCGAACTTGCTTCGATATTGGCTCACTCTCGAGACATATCGTCGAACCCGTAAATCGGGTATCACCGATTTTAACTGTATACAATTTCTTATACAACTTTATTACTTTCCAGAAAGAATTCTTATACAACTCACCAAAACTCAAATTTCCCATACCGAAATATGACTAAATCTCAAATTCTATAGTTTTATTTCCTTTTTTTCTTAATTACATTAGGGGTGTGGTGGGGGTGGGGGGAGGGAGGACACAGATGATGTTTGAACCCTCTACCTCAACTGTAGAATATCGGGAGCTCATCAAATGAGCCTTCAACCTTATAGTTTTAATATTATTTTTTTCTCGCTTTTGAGCCTATTAAGCAATTTGTACTTTTGTACATACCGCAAGTCAGATGTAAGGTAGGAATTCGCCAAATGAGCTAGTTTTCAACCCCATAGTTTTAATTAATGTTTGCTTTTCAGCCTATTAACCAATCTGCCCTCATTGTTTGCACTTAATAAAAGTCTGAATCTTAATTATTCAGATCTCAGACATTAAGTGTGATTGTTTTTAAAGTGTGAATCTTAATTATTCAGATCTTAATCATTAAGTGTTTTAGTTTTTTTTACTTCACAACCACTTAATGAGTCTAAATAGGTCTTTATGATTAAGATCCATAACATAGACTTAATTTCATTAAGATGCTATCGTTCATATTCATTATTAATTGACGTCATCACCCGCCATTATCAACAACCACCATGCCAACCACCACCACCATCATCCATCATAGCCGCCACCATTGTCGACTACCACCACCCACCATCCATACCACTCCCACCACCATGATTCTCAACGACAACCAACACTCATCCACCTGAAGTACCACAACTTACCACCCCATCAACATCAACAACCGTAGCTGGCTCTGCCCATCATTATAAACTACCACCACCCACCATCATCTTCCTCAATCACAACTACCACCACCACCAACCACCATTATTAACTATCGCCACCATCCTTAATCATAATAAATACCACTACCAATCACCACTAGCTACTACTAAACTACCACCATCAACCAAATCAATCACCAACCACCGCTTTTAGTCGGTATTCACAAGCACTACCGTTAGCCATCACCACCAGCAACAATCATATTTTAAAAGCTATATATTTTAGTGATGGAATATTAGATTAATTAGTATTTTATTTGAATTTTATATTTATTAATTTTCAAATAAACATAAATTTTATACATTCAGATGTTAAAAATTAAACAGTCTTAATCATTTAGTATTCAGATCTTAATACACATCTTAACATTCAAATTTGTATTCAAATTCAGAGATCTTAATCTTAATACACATCTTGATATTCAGACATGTATTCAGATTCAGACTTCATGAAATAACATCTCTATCCTCACAAGGTAGGGGTAAGGTCTGGGATAAGACTGAGTATGTTGTTGTTGTTGTAGCCTATTAACCAATCTATACCTTTGTACATACGGTAAGTGAAGTTTGGCTTAATGTATCACATTTTGCTCATGTCTCGTAGATTTGAGATGTATAATATAATAATTTGTGCTAATTTGTGGTATTTCTATGTGTAGGAATCATTTGGATGCAATTTGGGACGAAAGTGCGCGAATTGGAGTGAAAATTGGACGAAAAGGCAAAAGTGCGAATTTGAGGGCCACATGCAGCGTGGGGCGCTACTTGTGGTGCTCAAATCAGAATGCTGAAAAGTTGAGGGCCACAGGCAGCGTATGGCGCTAATTCGACTAGGACTCGATTATTTCGACCCTAAGACGCCCCCAACTCATATAAAAGCCAACCTAAACCTATTTTGAGATAGGAGAACGTTTTTAAGAGGAAAACACAAGCATAGAGCCGACGTGGAGGCCGGGTTTTATCTTTTCTTCCGCCAAACATAGTAATTTTTTATGTTTTCTTGTATGATTTGTTGTTTGTCTACCATGTCTATGTGGAGCTAAACTTCACGTTCTAGGGTTGTGGTTCTTTCATGACTATTGTCATTCAAATATTGATTTAGCTTTCTTGATTTTTCGTATTAGTTTATTTATTCAATCCTGCACTTAATTGTTTGATTGCTTGATCACCAATTGAATACTATCTACGAATCTAGAATTGTACTCGAAAGTGAGAATTCTAGATTGTATAGAGGATTGAGTAGAGCAAGTTCGTGAACCTAGGCATCGGGAAATGGATTCGCGGTCAGGATAAACATATGCATAATTGCCTTGCTTGGTTGATTGCGTTCTTGCTAGTTCTAATTCCATAGACATATATGCATTAGGTTAGCTTGAATAGGCGAGTAAGAACTCGACAGATTCTTATGAGCAATATTAACCCTGTTAACCAGTAAACTAGAGAAATTAGTTAGTCAATTCAATTAAAGAATACATTAAGAATGTTAGATAGCCCATAACCGTAGATCGTTTTCATCACATTGATAACATAAAAATTCGCTCTTCATTTGTTCAGAGTTCATTATTTGTTTTATTTGTTTTCTTTATTTTAATTAGTTGAGAATCAAATATTTCTAGGTTTAATTCTTGCTAGATACTTAGGATAGTCAATTTAGTTAATAGTTAATCACAAGTGGGTTCGACATCCGCAACTTTTAGTCACTTTATTACTTGACGACCGCGTATACTTGCGTGTGCGTTTGGCCGCAACAGTAAGTCAAGTATAAAAGGTAGGAAGCTCATCAAATGAACTAGCCCTAAATTCCATATATAGTTTTAATTTTTTTTTGGGGCGTTTGAGCTTATTAAGCAATTTGTACCTTTTACATACTGTAAGTAGAGATGATGTAATAAGTATTTGGATTCAGAATCTCAGTTGAGGAAAGCCCATTATCACATTTTTCACTTGTTAAATGTCGCTAAAGGAGTCGTGTAATTTTTTTTATAGGAGGAATGGGGAGAAGACTACAAGGTGAGGGAATTGAACCGACAAAGTAAAATTTAAGGTAGCCAATCAATTTTATAATTCTCAAATTTCTCCAAGTCATGTATTTTGAAGTACAAGGATTAGAAGAAGTAAAATCCTACGACGCAGGCGGTGTCCTAAACTCTAGCATGGCTTTCCTAAAAAAAAAAGTTATTACACTATTTAGTCATCTAAAAAATAACTGTTATTTCCTCAAAATTATTTTATATGAAGGTGGTACATATATATATTTTTTGGAAGTCAAATATTGTTTAGCTGACTATCATTTTTTAAATTTCTTTAAAAAAATATTTTGAATTACTAACTAAGTTGACTTAGAGCATTTTTCACCTAATATTCATATTTATAAATTTTATTTTAAAAACTTGACGAACCTATGTCAGAATTTACACAAAAAATTAGGTATTTTGATTATATTACTTCAAACCCTTTCACGTAAAACGGGACAAAAGGAGTATCAACTTTCGATAGTGATTATAATTAGTAACACATAAAAAAAAGAGACAAACATTTTTTTTAGAGCGTGTTAGGAGAAAAGAGCTCTTGCATCATTAGCTGCTTTTCAACTTTTTCTGTTTGAATTGTTGAACATTATCTGACCTCACACAGGAGGTCCCGCACCGAGTGATTCTTCGCCAAAAATCTCTACATGTGATGTTTCGAGAACATATAATAATTTAGTAAATTAGAATCCATTGTTGGTTGCAATCAATTAATCTTCTATAACAAATGCATATTAACGGTATAAAAGATATTTACGTTTTAATTTTAGCCCTAACGAGGTTTGGTCGTATACTTGTACATTAAGGCGGGCCTATGTTGCGGGTTGAGGGGTCATGAAACCCGTTAGCCTCGGCAAAAACCATATATATATATATATATATATATATA
>MDKH01216283.1:0-28894 GCA_005239495.1 Nicotiana undulata
TAACTAGTCTTCTTCTCCTCAGAGGTTATATTGCAAAAGCTCGATTCTTAATCATATTGTTGCCTGAAACCCTTGCACACCACAGTTTCAAACTTTCAAATTCATCAGGACCGCTGCTGAGAGTCACCCACTCTGGCTGGCCCCGAATACAATCATCTCCAAGGCTCTTCTAGCACATGAACATGCTCTTCAATGACGCACGTGACTGAGTCACTATCCTTACAAATTGCCTATGCCTTAAGCACAAATTCTTAGTCTTCCAGAGCCTAACCCTGGTCCAATAGGACCAATTTGCTCATTTTTATCATATGCCATGCTCACTTACCGATTCACTCCTTTCCCTTAGCTGTAACAACTTGTCGATACACCGAGAATTATGCAATCCCATGAGGACGCAACCCTAAAATCCAACTACAAGTGGTGGGACTCCCCCACTTAGCCTGAAGCTACCCTTTATCTCACTCTAGACCCATGATGGGATCCTTCCTCCTTTGCTAGCCTGGTCTTGCTCAACCAATCCGTCAGCCCTTCCGAATTTAGCATTCCCCAAATACCCAAAAATAACCCCTAGCATCATTAGCCCATTCTGCCTCCTAACGAATCGCCGCTATGATTCCTTACAGAGAACTACTAACCATACCATCGTTATCCTATACCCAGAAATACCCGCTAACCTATGCCCAGAAATACCTGCTAACCTATTCTTAGAAATACCTGCTACCCTATACCTAGGAATACCCACTAACCTATTCCCAAAAATTCCTGCTAACCTATACCTAAAAATAACCCACCTGCAGAAATCACCAACTGACACCGCCCGACAATACTGCGCTACACCCCCATATGACATCAACACCCCATCCTAAGCCTGTTCTCATTCACCAGCTTTACCAGTCCGTCTTCTTCTCAGGGACATCTACTGAATGCACCACGCTATCCTCAAATTCACCTGCCATATCGCATCCTTCCCCATCCCTAATAATCTTATCTTTGTTGCATCCAGCCTTCCGCTGAACTCGTAGACTATACTGCCACTTCCTACTTAGTTGGATTCATTCCCTTAAGCAATTACCCGACCTCCGTCTCTGACGCCGGGACTTTAGAGACTTACCCGCTACCTGACACTTCTCACATGACTTCCTTCATCGCATGGTTCTCAATTGCGGCTTCCATTCAAACCGTTCATCACCCCAACACATGGGCAAACGTTCTATCCTTATATCAACATCGCGTCATAACTAATCAAAAACACCATAACAATCTGAGCACAGCCTCAAGGTTCTCAGAAACACAACCACTGAACTGAAGCAACACAATATTCTTCTTGCATGGCAACAACAACAGCCCCAAACGACTACGCACGAAAGACTTCACGCACCGTATCCGTAACATCATCACAACTCCTCAAATTCTCGATTCATAACGAGCGCTTCGCGACGCGTAAGACTGAGTAGGAAGGAAGCATAGGCATAAGCCTTAAGGGAATCAAATCGCACGATAAGATATCAAGAAGGGAAGTACTCCTAACAGCCCTGCAGCCTCTCGAAGATAAGTACAGACGTCTCTGTACCGATCCGCAAGACTCTACTAGACTTGCTCATGACTCGTGAAACCTAGGGGAACCTAGAGCTCTGATACCACGTTGTCACGACCCAAAACCTATGGGTTGTGATGGCGCCGGACACCACTGTCAGGCAAGCCAACCCCTTGATCAGTTGAAATACCATCCTGTTTAACAATTTCGAAGTCGTTGCCTTTATTGCTTTTCATAATCAAATAAATAAACTATTGTAAATTAAACACGATAGGAACTCCATTTAGTTCAATAAGACAAGACTCAACACATCCCCAGAACCCGGCGACACAAGTACATGAGCAGTTTCTAAGAATTTATACAATTATACAACTCTTGTCCGAGAAATAAATGGGACAAAAGGAATAGAGATACAATGTAAAGATATAGAAAGAAGGAGACTCTGTCAACTGCGGAACGCCTCCGGACGAATGCAGCCCGAGCAAGTCTCCAAACCAATCGCTGAACTATGAAGGTACCTGTGCAACAAAATGCACAGAAAGTGTAGCATGAGTACATATACATATATGTACCCAGTGAGTATCCTGCCTAACCTCGAAGAAGTAGTGATGAGAGGTCGACTCGATACTCACTAGGGTCCAGCAGTAATAACATATGATAAAATATGATGAAATATGGTAGGCATGTCAGGGAAATAAGCAACAAGTACACGTACTGAGAATCGAAAAATCCAAACAGTTACTGAACTTAAACAATAAAGCACTTTCAAAAGTAAGACCACCGAATGGAAACAATAATCACAAATTCTTAGATTCGCCGTGGCGTACGGACCGCTCCCATAAGGTATTTTTCTACACTCGCCGTGGCGTACGGCCCGATCCCATATATTTCACAATTTCTTTTCAATTCCGCCGTGGCGTACGGCCCGCTCCCATATATTTCACAATTTCTTTTCAATTCCACCGTGGCGTACGACCCTCTCCCATATATTTAACAATTTCTTTTCAATTCCGCCGTGGCGTACGGCCCGCTCCCATATACTTCATAATTTCTTTTCAATTCTGCCATGGCGTTCGACCTGCTCCCATATATTTCATAATTTCATTTCAATTCCGCCGTGGCGTACGGCCTACTCCCATATATTTCATAATTTCATTTCAATTCCGCCGTGGCGTACGGCCCGCTCCCATATATTTCACAATTTCATTTCAATTCCGCCATGGCGTACGGCCGCTCCCATATATTTCACAATTTCATTTCAATTCCGCCGTGGCATACGGCCTGCTCCCATATATTTCATAATTTCATATTACTTTCTGTAAAATAATTCTTTTCATCTTATTTTCCGTAAAACAATTCCTTTAATGTTACTTTCCGTAAAACAATTCTCTTCATTTTATTTTTCGTAAAACAGTCATTTTCATTTTATTTTCCGTAAAACAATTCTTTTCATTTTATTTTCCGTAAAACAATTATTTTTATATTATTTTCCATAAAACAATTCTTTTCATGTTATTTTCCGTAAAATAATTCTTTTCATTTTATTTTAAATTCCACGAAATATCAGAGGAGCAAAACTACACATAGCAGGACTTCATAATATGCAGCTCATCACAAGGAGAACGCAAGGCATGATGTGGGGCCTAACTACCCGGACATAACAATAATAGCCGCTACGTACGGACTCTCGTCACTTGGTGCGTACGTAACCCCCACAAAGAATTACACACAGCATGTAGAACACCTATGGGGACAGTTCCCTCTTACAAGGTTAGAAAGGAGATTCACCTTGTTCCGAAGATCCATCACCGGCCTCCAAGCCTCCACGACGACTAAAATGGATGCGCAACGCTCCAAAAACTATCCAAATAACGATAATTCAATGAAAATATACTCAATAGGTCATAACCAATTCAAATCACAAAGTTCCTCAGCCCGGCTCAATGAAATGACCAAAATGCCCTCGGGCCCACGTGCCCGGACCTCGAAAATTCTTGAAGAAAATCCCTACCCGAAGCTTTACTAATTCAATTACACATTTTACTCAATTATTCATGCTCAATTCGTGGCTAAAATCCAAATTTCCAAATTCTAGGTTTCTTCCAAATTTTCCACAAATTTTCCCTAATTTCCATGTTCTAATCCATGCAATAATCTTGTATATAACTTGAAATGAGTAGGAGTAACTTACCTTAACATAGATGACGAAATTACTCTCTTGAAGCTCTCCAAAAATCTCCCATGGCTTTGAAGAAATGAAGAAAATGACCAAAATCCCGGTTTAAAACAACACTGCCTAGGTATTTACTCATCGCAATCGCAGAATATGCTTCGCGATCGCGGAGAACAATTTTCCAGCCCAAAATTTGCTCTTCGCGATCGCGAAAAGAGCTCCGCGATCGCGGAGAACAATTTCCCAGCCTGACCGGACATCCTCTAGTAGAATAGACATAACCCTTTGCACACAACTCCAAATGACAAATGGTTAAATGTTCTGAAAACTAGATCGAAGATTTACATCTTTCATGTGTTGGCAATCTTCCAATTTCTTATAGATTCTTAGATATAATCTGTAAAAGTCAGCCCATGTGCAACACAACCTTCTTCTTCAAACTTCCCGCACACCCTGTAGTGTAACATCCATATCTCTTTGTACACAAATCCAAATCATGAATGGTTAACTTTTCTAGAAACTAGACAAAAAAGTCTCCAACTTTCATTATTATACCATCTCAAAATTTCTTATAGATTGTGAGATATGAGCCTCCGAAGTCGAGTCAGTACAGCAGAAGAGTTACTCTACGCGATCGCGAAAGGCTTTCCGCGATCGTGATTCACTGGCCCGTTTCTTACATTTTACTCACCGCGATCGCGACCAATTCCCCACGATCGCGTAGAACACTGCTGTAGCCAAAAACCAGCAGTTATAAATGGCCTAGAAATGGTCCGAAACCACACCGAAACTCACCCGAGCCCCTCGGGACCTCGTCCGAACGTACCAACAAGTCTGGAAACATATCACGGACTTAGTCGAGGCTTCAAATCACATCAAACAATGCCGAAAACACGAATCGCGCAAGAATTCAACTTTATGAACTTTGAAATTTCTAACTTTCACATCCGACGCCGAAACCTATCAAACCACGTCCGATTGACCTCAAATTTTGCAGGCAAGTCATATTTGACATTACGGACCTGCTCCAACTTCCGGAATCGCATTCCGACCCCGGTATCAAAATTTCCTTTTCTGGTCGAATTCTTCAAAAAACCTTCGTTTTTCTATATTTAGCGAAATGACCTTAAATTGACTTCCGGATATCCGAATTCACTTCCGATCGTGCCCCCAACTCCTGAATCACCATACGGAGCGATTCCCAGATTCGGAATCCCAAACGCATATCAATATCATTGAAATGTACTTCAAGTCAAACTTAGGAAATTTCCTTAAAATACTGACTTTCCACAATATGCGCTGAACTGCTCCCGGGTTATCCAAAACCCATTCCGGACATATGCCCAAGTACGAAATCATCATACGAACCTGCTGGAACCTTCGGATCATGATTCCGAGGTCGTTTACTCAAGATTCCAGTCTTACTCAATTTCTTCAACTTAAGGCTTCTGAAATGAGAATTTTCCTTTAAATTTAATTCCAAACCTCCTGAATTTCAACTCGGACAATACACACAAGTCACAATACCCGAAATGAAGATGTTCATGACTCCGAACTGCTGAACGACGCGCTGGATCTCAAAATGACCGGTCGGGTCGTTACATTCTCCCCTATTTAAACATGCGTTCATCCTCGAACGTTCCATGAACCGCCCCAGAGTTATCTGAAATCACTGTTTAAGCCCTCGTGCACCTGCCCGTGCTACCACAACCAAGTTGAGCACCTTAGCTTGATAAAATCTGAAGATATTCCCTTTTATCCATATAATAAACTCAGACCCCAGTTCCAACACTTGAAATTCTCTGACATGCCTGCTTCTAATATGTGAACACCACGTCAACTACCACACGAGGCACCGGAACACAACTGTGTATCTTTGCTGAATCAGCACCCTACACCGCATAATCCATCATCTGACCACAATGACGCTCCTTGAACCTTAATAGCCAGAATTCTACGAATTTGATGCTCTCAAAGCACCTTATAAGATACACACATACATCCTGCTATAATGCTGACGATACCACCACAACGGAGGAAATGTGTAGAAATTCCTAACCAACTGCAGAGTTAACCACACGTTGAAATCTTTTCTCTAAACTTAGATCATCATCTCATTGCAAACCAATAATGGCAACTCCCTTGCAATATACTCGCATAATCCTATCACACCGATCCCAAATTTATGAATCTCGTCTCACCCAGTATGAACTGCTCAGATAACCAATCACCCCAGGCATAACCAACAGTCTCACACGATGCCACAATGCGCCAATAGGCCACAATTCGAACAGGACTCATAAGGGAACGACATCAGGAAGGGACTACCCGACTCACGCTATAAATATGAATTTTTACTCAGAGAAAAAGGAAGTTAAACATAAGAATAATCATTATAGGAGTCTTACTCAACACCATACTGCTGCGGCGTGCAGCCCGATCCCTAATAACATACCCGTGGCGGCGTGCCACCCGATCCCATCATGGAATTTTCATAAAAAAATATATACACAGAGCTGAATTGCTCACTATTACAATTTACTGACATCGGTCACAAGCCTACTGAGTGCATAATACCATTCTGGGGAGATTGATAGAGCCATATGCCACAAAACTCAAGCACAACTGAGGTGAGGTATATGATCTGAATATCAAGAGCCAATCTGCTCACTTAACCTCATCGCCACGCAGAAATCTCAACACATAAGAATTTATCAAGCCGTTTCACACACGCACGGCACAATCATAGTATCACATGAATTTGACGAATACTGGACAACACCTGATATCCCCATACCCCTCCTTGAGGAGCGCTATACAGAAATGAACACATCTGGCTCGCATGAAGCCCATAGTCTTATTTGAATCCATTCATTCACTTCAAGCCGATTCTGCTCGCACTGAACTAGGCTGATAGCCTTACCCGGGTCCGTAATAACCCACCTTCTTTAAGGCATAATCTTATTCTCATAATACACAAGAGCGATCATCACAGCAGGGACAAACACCCCACAATCCACAACCAACTGGACCGAACGCCTTTAAGGTATATATTCTCAATTACGCAATATTGCATTTCCTTATACTTGGTCCAAATCTTCAATTAATCAGGTGACTACAAGTCACACTTACATAATCTTCCCGTGGTCACGCTCCCACGACTTTTCACACAGGTAGCCAGTATGCACATCCATACTACCGACCACCCCAAGGCTGCAAAACAATTTTAAGACCCGTAATCAGGATACAAGGCCTCTTTTACCCAACACCGATCTCAGGTGACACTGAAGACAACATCTGCTTATTCTTAAACATTCAAACCCTTTACTCTTGCTCCTCTGAGCCCGTGGCATCCTTGTCAACACAAACTGCAAACCTCGATTCTTACTTCCAGTACATACTGCTTACTCCACCTACGTGCCGATAAGGGATGACATAGGAATCCCATCATGACTCCTGATCCACTAATAGGGTGAACACTTCATCACATATAGAAACCTTTTATTTGCTTCAACTCATGAGAAC
Source organism: Nicotiana undulata (assembly GCA_005239495.1). Lineage (NCBI taxonomy): Eukaryota > Viridiplantae > Streptophyta > Magnoliopsida > Solanales > Solanaceae > Nicotiana > Nicotiana undulata. Next base: position 7,233 of record MDKH01216283.1, read on the forward strand.
CATAACAACACGCAAGTGAGTTCTCACCCTCACAATACATACAAATCCTTTAGTAGTGGTCTAAACCACCATAATCCTTTGGTGAAAACTAATAGCGGGAGGTTGTTGAGGGTGAAGAGTAGGTTGTGGGGTGAAATTTTGGCATAGTTTGGTTAAGCTCCGCCACCGGAGGCGATTTCCGGCCGGCAGAGCAAGGCGGAGGAGTGGTGTGGGGACGGTGGGACTGGCCGGTCATTCAGAGCGAGATGAGAGACCAGTGGGGAGGTGGGTATTAGACTTTTAGTTAACTGGGGGGGGGGGAGTTTAAGAACAGATATATAGTTAATTAGTCCTTGGTTTAGGACTGTTGGATCAATGAGATCCAACGGCTGGGAGGGATCACTTAATGAAACCGGGTCGTTTGATAACAGGAGGGGGCCGTCCGGGTTATGGGGTAATTGGGCTTGGGCAGCTTTGTGTGTAGAGAAGGGATTGGGCCTGGGGTGCATTGGGTCAAAATTGGGGTTTGGGTAATTGGCCCACTTATTTTCAGCCTTTCAACACTTAATCCATCTAATTAATTTAAATAATTCTAAATAATTATAATTAGTTTTAGCCTAATTTCATCTAATTATAACTTAATTAATGAATTAAATAAAAATGAAACTATTGTTAACACTCCTAATTATTTAAAAAGCAATTTTTTGTAATTTTTCTAATAGGAATGATTGAATTAGACAACTAAGTATTAAATTGAAATAAAACTTACTTATGCAATTTAAAATATTTTTTGCTATTTTATAAAAAATTTAAAAAATGAATTTTGACCATGCGATGCAAATACTTCACAAATAAACACTGAAATTCAACAAAATCTATAAAACTAATTTATTTATTGAATTTTGTAGGAGTATTTAGTAGGTGAAAAATCACGTGCTCACAGCTGCCCCTCTTTGCTCGCAAACACGAAGAGTTTTCGGGCAAAGACAAAGTGAGTAGTTATGAACGACCTCACCCTTTCGCATACTCCATTGTGAAGCGTTTTTGAAAAGTTTGACCGGACCCTACTTCAAAGGTTGCCTACATATCCTTAGCTATAAAGGAATCAGGTCAGTGCAGTTCTGGAAATTTTGGTAGCTGGGACTACCGGGTAACTGTGGTTTCACTGTGGTTGCTACTGTTACTGCTGTTGATCTCCTTATTACACCCAAGTAGCAAAAATGGAGAAGACTAAACTAAACCTATCAACTATGAGTTACAAGAGTCCTATCTATTAGTTTGCTGAGGCCTGATCTTGAACCTTGGCCGCTTTTATACAGACTTGATCTGGACCTTGATGCTTGTCAGTTGTAGGTGCTGGTTCAAACTTCTTCAGCATTTCGGATCAAAAGGGGATGTGCGCCGCTTGTGACTTCAGTTTTGTCTTGAGCGGTCCATATCTTTTCCGTTTCTGTACTTTGGATTCAACCTTCTTTTTTTCCTCTTTTGTTATTTTGGATCGAAATTCCTTCTTTTGGTCATCTCGAGTTCCAATGTCCTAAAAATGTAATCTGCACAAAAATTAAAACGAACGAACGAAATTTTCTGCCCCAGTTTTCATACTAGAAAAATTTCGTGAGTTATTGTAAGGAAATCTACACTATCTTGTTATTGAATGCGGTGAAAAGCCGGGAGCAGTGCACCGCAAGTTATTGCAGACTAGGGAGTGGATACCCTATATCTCAAAGCAAGATCCGCCGGGGGTGGAAAAAATGAAATCAACTAGGGATTGCGTAACCCTATGCTGGGGAAGAAGTCAATTAGGGAATGTATACCCTTAATTGAAAAAGAAAAACATCAATTAGGGAATGTATACCCTCAAATGGATAAGGAAAACGGTAATTAGGGAATGTATACCCTTAACTGGATAAGAAAACATCAATTAGGGAATTTATACCCTTAATCGTAAAGGAAATCATCAATTAGGGAATGCACATCCTTAATTGTCATCGACCAGGGAGCACGTGCACCCTATGTTGGGAAAAGGAAATCAATTAGGGGTATACCCTTAATTGGAAAAGAAAACAACAATTAGGGAATGTATACCCTTAATTGGAAAAGAAATCATCAATTAGGGAATGTATACCCTTAATTGGATAAAAAAACATCAATTAGGGAATGTATACCCTTAATTGGCATCGACTAGGGAGCGTGTACACCCATGTCGGGAAAAGAAAATCAATTAGGGAATGTATACCCTTAATTGGAAAAGAAACATCACTTAGGGAATGTATACCCTTAATTAGATAAGAAATCATCAATTAGGGAATGTATACCCTTAATTGTATTAGAAAATATCAATTAGGGAATGTATACCCTTAATTGGAATTGACTAGGGAGCGTGTGCCCCCATGTCGGGAAAAGAAAATCAATTAGGGAATGTATACCCTTAATTGGAATAGAAAAACATCAATTAGGGAATGTATACCCTTAATTGGAAAGGAAATCATCAATTAGGGAATGTATACCCTTAATTGGATAAAAAATCATCAATTAGGGAATGTATACCCTTAATTGGCGTCGACTAGGGAGTGTGTGTACCCATGTCGGGAAAAGAAAATCAATTAGGGAATGTATACCCTTAATTGGAAAATAAAACATCAATTAGGGAATGTATACCCTTAATTGGCATCGACTAGGGAGCGTGTGCCCCCATGCCGGGAAAAGAAAATCAATTAGGGAATGTATTCCTTTAATTGGAATAGAAAAATATCAATTAGGGAATGTATACCCTTAATTGGAAAGAAAATCATCAATTAGGGAATATATACCCTTAATTGGATAAGAAATCATCAATTAGGGAATGTATACCCTTAATTGGCATCGACTAGGGAGCGTGTACTCCCATGTCGGAAAAGGTGTAGTTAAGGTCTGGAGACCCTATACCACTTCAGATTTGAGCTATTTTCAACATTTTTTTAATAAGTGCGGGAAAGGATTTTGGAGAAAACTTCCTTTTTGAAGTTGTTGCTGCAGAGCTGGTTCTAGCTCTTGCGCCTTTTCTTTTGGTTGCACCTGCTTTTGCACGGTTGCTTTTGAGTTGCACCTGTTTCACATTTTCAAACAAAGAACAATTTGTTAGTTTGAAACGGTGGTTGGTTTTGCGGCCTTGATTATTTCAATTGTTTGATCTCGGCTCTTTTGACGAAGATCTCAACCGCTTGCTTGCTTGCTGGGGATTTAGATTCATTTCCAAATCCGGGGACCTTGGCTTTTCCAGTTTTTGTTGTAGTGATCGGTCACGTGGGACCCAATATTTGTTTTGCCTTTGTAGGCCTTTCATTGCTTTCCTTTTGGGTTTCCAGAGTGTCGGGGGGAGTTTTAGCCCTTCAAATTCTTCTGCAACGGTTAGTCGTGGGACTTAACCCTTCCAACTTTATTTCGCCTTTATTGGCTTTTCATTTATGACTTTTCTTCCAACTTTAAATTTAGGGCATTTGGAATATTTCGGGTTTCCAAACCTTGCCGAGAGGGTTAGCCATGTGGGACTCAACCTTTCACTTCATTCGCTTTTATAGGCACTTCAATTTGATTTTCTCCTTTCAAGGGTTTTTTAGTTTGCAGCATCGGCCGCTACGACCAGTCGAGATCGACTTGATGCCCCTGATGAGGCTCGGTGCCCTTTGCATATTGGCTTGCGTCAAACGAGACCCTGTAAGTCAGTTTTGCCATCCTTTCTTTGTTTTGACTTAAAAATAGAGTCATACTGAAAGGGATTGAAAAAAAATAACAAAGAAACGTGGACAATGAATTTTGACAAAATATATCCCTTTCGGGGAGAGAAAAAGGACTTATCTGGAGTGCACGCGGATTTCAATGAACATGACATGCGTCTTGGACTGGATGCCTGATCTATATAAACAATATGACTCTCCGAAATTCGTCACGACTTTTAACTCGAGGTTGAGAAACCTTGCCCCAGATCATGTCGGTATCAGTGACCAATCATCCTCTTTTCGGTTAGCAGTGCCCTTTTCGGGTTTTCACCAGCTAACCTCTCTCATTTCTCCTCTCGCCATCGCCCTATAGTGCTCTTTACGAGTTTTCACTAACAAGACTCTCTCATTTTTAATTTCTCTACTCACCGTCGCCTTATGGTGCCCGTGTGGGTTTTCACCGGTAAGAATCTCTCATTTTAATTTCTCTCATTGCTTGTATGAGGTTCAAATAGATGTATCTTCCCATTCTGGCTTTTCTTTGCCGATCGATCGGAAGGACTTGACTAGGATTTGGGATCAAAAGAATTTGTATTGAATTACAACCTTGGAACTTTCAGGCGAATCATTGCCGCATCTCAACACTTGCCCCAGTTTAAACTCTTGGGGGAATGTGGATTTTTATTTTGGTGTGACTGAACCCCAGGGAGAGGCTGCCTACGTATCCTTTCGGAATCAAGTCAGACGTAGTTCAGGGGAGCAGTTTGTTTTTGTTTCGATTTTTTTTTGCTTTTGATTTCTTTTGATTTTTCTTCTTTCTTTTCTCTTTTTTTTTTTTTAAGTTCCAAGGAGGTTAGTCAAGGAAGAGTAACCGGCTGAAAGGGTTTACAAAATGGTAGTGTTTGGGGTAGCATGAATGAAAAGCCTTCATCATTTTGATCAACCGTGTTGTCATCATGAAGAGGTCAAACATAATACCTTTTGACTGCATCTGCATTGACAGCCGTTTCGGGGTCATTTCCTTCGATGTCTCCCAAATACAACGCTCCTTTTGGAAGCAATTTCCTTATGATGTACGGACCTCTCCAATTCGGGGCAAATTTTCCTTTCGCCTCTTCGTGCTGTGTGAGGATACGTCTTAACACAAGTTGCCCTACTTCAAAGTTCCTAGGCCGCACTTTCTTGTTGTAGGCGCGAGCCATTCTTCGTTGGTACAACTGCCCGTGGAAAACTGCGGCCATCCTTTTCTCATCGATCAGCGTTAATTGCTCCAATCGGGTCTTGACCCATTCGTCATCCTCAATTTCTGCTTCGACAATAATCCGAAGGGAGGGAATTTCGACTTCTGCGGGTATTACGGCTTCCGTGCCACAGACCAATAGATAAGGAGTAGCTCCAACCGACGTGCGCACTGTTGTGCGATATCCCAGTAATGCGAAAGGAAATTTCTCGTGCCATTGCCTGGAAGTTTGAATCATTTTCCTGAGGATTTTCTTAATATTTTTGTTTGCTGCTTCAACGACGCCATTGGCTTTGGGCCGGTAAGGGGTGAAATTGCGGTGTGTGATTTGAAACTGTTCACATACCTCCCTGATCAAGTTACTATTTTAGATTCGCAGCATTGTCGGTAATGATAGTCCTTGGGATACCAAAACGACAGATGATATTAGAGTGTACAAAATCCACCACTGCTTTCTTGGTGACAACTTTGAATGTGACTGCCTCGACCCATTTCGTGAAATAGTCAATAGCGACCCAAAATAATCGGTGCCCGTTTGAGGCCCTTGGCTCGATCAGCCCGATGACATCCATTCCCCAGGCAACAAATGGTCAAGGTGCTGACATAGGATGCAATTCTGATGGTGGTGCATGAATCAAATCGCCGTGTATTTGACACTTGTGGCATTTCCGGACAAAGCTAAAACAATCTTTCTCCATGGTCATCCAATAATACCCAGCCCGCAAGATTTTCTTTGCGAGGACGTATCCGTTCATGTGGGGACCGCATACTCCTGAGTCCACCTCGTTCATAATCTTTTCGGCTTCTTTGGCGTCTATGCATCTTAATAGATTCAGATCGGGAGTCCTCTTATACAGTACTTCCCCACTTAGGAAAAAACTGCTGGCGAGTCTCTGGATGGTTCTCTTTTGGTCCCCATTGGCCTGCTCTGGATATTCTTTTGTTTTCAAGAATCTTTTGATATCGTGATACCATGGTTGGACATCGGGCTCTACTTCAACCGTGTTGCAATAACCATGCCTTTCCTTGATTTGAATTTCCAACGGGTCGATGTGAACATTACCCGGATATGGCAGCTTTGCCGCTAGGGTAGCCAGGGCATCGACTAACTCGTTGTGGCATCGAGGAATATATCTGAACTCGACAGCTTTGAATCGTTTGCTAAGATCTTCCACATGTTGTCTGTATGGAAGGAGCTTAACATCCCGAGTTTCCCACTCTCCTTGAGCCTGCTTGATGATCAAATCTGAATCTCCCATGATCAATAAATCTTCTACATCCATGTCGATGGCCATGTTCATACCCATTAAACAAGCTTCGTATTCGGCAGTATTGTTTGTACAAAAGAACCGAAGGCGAGCTATGGCGGGATAGTGTTGTCCCGTGGGTGAAAATCAAGATTGCCCCGATCCCAACGCCTTTTGCATTTACGGCTCCATCAAAGAACATTTTCCAAGTGTTGACGTCCTCAGAAGTTATCTCGACCGAGTTTACTTCCTCGTCTGGGAAGTATGTACTTAGGGGTTGGTAGTCGTCATCGACAGGATTTTCTGCCAAGTGATCTACCAAAGCCTGGGCCTTCATTGCCGTGCGAGTGACATAGATTATGTCGAATTCGGTGAGCAGAATCTACCACTTAGCTAATCTCCCGGTGGGCATTGGCTTTTGGAATATGTACTTCAAAGGGTCCAACCTAGTGATGAGGTAGGTGGTATAAGCCAATAAATAATGCCGGAGTTTCTGAGCGACCCAAGTTAGAGCGCATCACGTTCTTTCCAACAGCGTATACTTGGCTTCGTAGCTCGTGAACTTCTTGCTCAAGTAATATATGGCCTATTCTTTCTTCCTGGTTGCGTCATGTTTCCCAAGAACACACCCGAAGGAATTTTCCAACACCGTCAGATATAAGAACAAAGGCCTTCTTAGTTCTGGTGGGACTAGCACTGGCGGGTTCGACAAATATTCTTTGATCTTGTCGAAAGCGTTCTCGCATTCGTCCGTCCATTTGATGGCTGCATCATTTTTCAACAGTTTGAATATAGGCTCATAAGTGGACGTCAACTGAGCGATGAACCTGCTGATGTAATTCAACCTACCCAACAGGCTCATGACCTCCTTCTTGGTTCTTGGTGGCGGGAGATCCCGAATAGATTTTATCTTTGTCGGGTCTAGCTCGATGCCCTGTCGGCTGATTATAAACCCTAGTAATTTCCCAGACAGAACTCCGAAGGCACACTTGGCCGGGTTTAGCTTCAGATCTTACTTACGCAGGCGTGCGAAGAATTTCCTCAAATGCTGGATATGGTCATCTTGCGTCCTAGATTTGATAATCACATCATCCACGTATACCTCACTCTCCTGATGCATCATGTCGTGGAAAATGGTGGTCATGGCCCTCATGTATGTTGCCCCGGCGTTTTTTAGGCCGAACGACATGACTCGGTAACAATAGGTGCCCCAGGGTGTAGTGAAAGCCGTCTTTTCTGCATCTTCTTCATCCATCAGTACCTGGTGGTATCCAACATAACAATCCACGAAAGACTGTACCTCATGCTTGGCACATTTGTCAACCAGGATATGTATGTTTGGTAGTGGAAAGTTATCTTTAGGGCTTGCTTTATTCAAATCTCAGTAATCGACACATACTCAGACTTTTCCGTCCTTTTTAGGTACTGGAACCACATTGGCCAGCCAGGTGGTGTATTGGACCACCCGGATCACTCCCGCTTTTAATTGTTTAGTGACCTCTTCTTTGATTTTGTCACTCATGTCTGTTTTAAATTTCCTCTGCTTTTGTTGGACGGGTGGATAACCGGGGTAGGTTGGCAATTTGTGTACCACCAAATCTACACTTAGTCCGGGCATGTCGTCGTAGGACCAAGCAAACACGTATTTGAATTCAAATAGAAGTTGAATTAGAGCATCCCTAGTTCCTTCATCAGTGTGGACGCTTATCATGGTTTCTCGAACCTCTTCTGCATTACCCAAGTTGACGAGTTTTGTTTCGTTTAAGTTCGGCTTAGGCTTATTCTCGAATTGTTCTAATTCTTGGTTTATTTCCCTAAAAGCTTCTTCTTCGTCATATTTCGGTTCTTGACTCATTATTTCGAGGTTAGACAGCATATTAAGATCAGAGCATGAAGTCCGCAAGCATGTAATGTTATTTAAAGCCGCATTATTAGGACTGAAATATAAGAAAAATAGGCAAAATCAGAAGGAATAATAGACTATGAAATTTTAATTTTTCATTTCATTGAATTCGAACATAGGAGGGGTTACATCGGAATTCAAAAAGGCAGTAAATTAAAAACACTTGAGTTACACCTTGAAATAACTCATAACGTAGGAAAGATGGAAAAACTGAACTACCGAGTCTCCCGCCTGACGGGGAATGGAGTGGCCTTCCAATTCTGCAACTTGGCGTTTGGGCCCATGTATTGCACCTCAGCGGTGCTTGAGCCTTCTCCCAACTGGACCATGTTAGTTTCATACAACATCTGTTTCATGGCCTCGCAGATTCCCTCGATTTCTTCGGCCGTAAAGGCCTCTTCTTCCTTTTCGATATATTGCGGTTTGATGAAAGTCTCAGTAATATATGGGACCGGGTGAGGTAGGTCCCATCCATTATTTTTACGCGCGTCGGACCACTTCCCATCTTCATCTGAGCTTGGAAACCTATGCCGAAGAATATTTTAGCGGCAGGTAGAGAGATCGGTTCAGTGATACCTTGCAAAGACAACCCAAGCCCCTTTCCGGGTCTGTATCCATGTCTAATCATGTCGGTAACGACCATGATCGACGCATTTGATCGGCAGGGTTGTGGGCACGGAGCACCTTCTTCATGCCGGTCGGCTGGCACAATTTCAAACACTTGATAGGCAATGTGCTCACTCCCCTATCTGGCTTCAAGACAAGGGATCGAGGGGTCTCTGTAGATTGACTACTCGTCCTCCCCGTGGACCACTATCTCCTGGTTTTCATATTCGAATTTGATCATTTAATGGAGAGTAGAGGGTACGGCTCCAGCGGCATGAATCCACAGTCTTCCTAGCAAGAAATTGTATGAGGTATCCATGTCTAGGATTTGGAAGGTTACAGTGAAGTCCACAGGGCCGATCGTCATAGCTATGTCTATTTCGCCAATGGTGTCCCTTTTGATTCCATCGAAGGCACGGACACAGACATTATTCGGCCTAATTCTCTCAGTGCTGATTCCCATTCCTTGTAGTGTGGATAAAGGGAAAATATATACCCTGGAACCTCCATCAAGCATAACTCTCTTCACATAATATCCCTCACTTTTAACTGTTAAGTGTAAGGCTTTGTTATGAGCGGCTCCTTTGGGCGGTAGATCATCCCGGCTAAAAGAAATTTGTTTACTGCAAAGAAACGCTCGTCCATTCTTTCCAATTGTTCGACTGAGGTCTCTGCCGGCACATACGCTTCATTCATCATTTTCAAGAGTATTTTCTGATGCTCGTTTGAGCCCATCAACAAAGATAAGAGTGACACTTGATCAGGAGTTTTTACTGAGTTCCTCAATTGTGGCGTATTCAGTCATGTTCATCTTCTTAAAGAACTCTTCAGCTTCTTCGGCAGTGATAGGTCTTTTAAGAGGGAAGCGTTTGTGCTTGTTTTTGGCTAGCTCTTTTAGATTGAGGTATCCTTCGGAGGAGTTCGCTTTGATTGCTTCCCCTGTGATCTCTTTCCCTTTGTATGTTACTACCGTTTTGTTGTAGTTCCAAGGGACAACAGTAGTATTTTTTATGGGAGTTTGCGTGCGGCTAATAACCACGGGCTCACTCAGCCTGGGTGAAATTATTTGCCCTCCGCACCACGTATGTCCCCTTTGGTACATACATTGTGGGGCCGTTTGTCATGGCTCTGTTGAATTGTAGCCTTCTGGGCGGGCTCAACATACCTTGTTCCTTCTTGGGTGCCCTGGGGACGTAAAGAACGTCGTCTTTAGAAGATCCTACCTTCGTCTTGGCTTCGGCTTTCCCCGTAGCTTGAGGAACGGGATTACTCCTTTTTATTTCCTTGGCTGGCTTGGGTGTCGCCTTAGGCTTTTTCTCCGCGTCTGCGATGGCAATGATAGCCTTCAAAGCTGGGTAAAAATCTTGGTCCTCGCAGATCATGCCGATAACAGGCCCATTGTTATGGGCGGGCAATGAATTGTTAGTCACATTGGGAGCTTCTTCATCCCTTAACACTACCCTCGTTTGCTCTATAAGATTTTCCACAGCCCGCTTGAGAGTCCAGCAATCCTCCGTGTCGTGTCCCTCTACTCCGGAATGGTAGGCACAATTGGTTCCGAGTTTGTATGACACTGATGCTTGGTTTTGTCTGGTCGGAGGTACAAGCTGCAGAAGCCCCATCTGGACCAATTTTGGGAAAAGACTTGAATATGGCTCACCGATAGGAGTGAAATTGAGTCTCCTCGGGGGCTCACGGGGGTAAGCATTGTATGGGTAGTTGTTTTGAGGAGGGCGTGGATTGTATGTAGCTGGGGGAGGATGGTTATTTCTTGGGGGCGGAGCTCTGTTCTGGTTGTATTGTTGTTGCGGCCATTACTTCATAGGGAAAAGGATATGTAGTGTAAGCTGCGTTTTGGTGAGGGTAATAGTGTTGGGAGGTTTTGGGGAATGGACCTGAGTGTTGCCGAGGACCCCTGACATCGGAAGCCATCATGGCCCCTTCTTCTTTCTTCTTTCTGTTGGCTGCACTCCCGGATCCGTTTTGGATGGCCTGGGAAGTTGCTCTTATGGCTGATTGGCTTAGGATACGACCGGTCTTTAAACCATTCTCAACCATTTCCCCAATTTTGATTGCTTCTGCAAATGGTTTGCCCATGGCGGACATCATATTTTTAAAGCAATCCACATCTTGTGCTTGTAGAAAAACACTGACCATTTCGACCTCATCCATCGGAGGTTTGACCCTAGACGCCTGCTCGCGCCACTTAATAGCGTACTCTCTGAAACTTTCTGAGGGCTTGTTTTTGAGGTTGGATAGAGAGTTTCTATCGGGAGCGATATCCACGTTGTATTGGAATTGTCAAACAAAGTCCCGGGCTAGGTCGTCCCACACGTGCCAGTCGGATATATCCTGGTCCACGTACCATTCTGATGCAATCCCTGTTAAGCTCTCTCCAAAATATGCCATGAGAAGTTCCTCTTTCCCACCTGCACCTTGGAGTTGGTTGCAATACCTTTTCAGATGAGCTATGGGGTCCCCATGTCCATCATATTTTTCGAACTTGGGGGTTTTGAACCCGAGGGGCAAGTGGACGTGTGGGAACATGCACAAATCGGCGTAGGAGACACTTTTCTGCCCGCTCAGCCCCTGTATGTTCTTGAGGCTCTGCTCGATACTCTTCATTTTCTGAGCCATTTCCTCGTGCTCGGGGCTTTTCTTATCTCGTCCCAAAGTAACTTCATACTGAGGTTGTTGGGGTATGAATCAGGAGTGACATGAGTGGCACCCAGAAATGATGGCGTTTGGAACGTAAACGCCGGCGGCTCAAAGCTGGGTCCGGTGATAGTTGGTGGAGCCGTGGCGGAGCTCGGTGGTGCAGTGAAGATGTTGGATGATGCACCGGAGAACAAGACCTGGGGGCGAACTTCAGAAGGTCTTCCGGCAAAGTGAGCCGACATTGTTGGGTATCCGAACGGTTTGGCCGGGTAACTTATAGGGATGTTAGAAGTTCCGGCTGTCATGGGGATTATCTCGGGGAAACCCGAGATGGAACTGGGCGGTTCCCTACCATTGGACCATGCGTCCCACATTTGTAGAATGCGGCAGCGCAAGATCTTATTCTCTTCAGCTGTGGCTGACTCAGACGTTGGGATGACTGGATTCATGTCCTCCACAAAAGAGTTGACGATTGTTAAGTGGCTTTCGGATGTCATTTCTATGCTTCCCTTTGATCTAGTGAAGTAGGGATGGGGATCCAGGTTACCGCAAAACCAACCACCCTAGAAGAACACTTTTCAGAGTGAACCAATGAAACGTTAGGTCGAAACATTTTATCACATAGGGAAATCGCACGTTTGGGGTATGCAATGCACCTAGGCAATTAAACACTTTCTATATGTTTTGCATTGGTTGTGTGTCTCATCCCGACTTTATTTTCTCGGATTTGAACTTTCCTTTATTTTTTATCTTATTGTCATCCTTTTGCCTTTCTCTACCACTCTTTTCTTTCTTTTATTGTATTATTTTCTGCTCTTTTATTTCTCACTCACTTTCACTTCTTAAGATTATGATCGAGTCCTATGTGGATTGCCTACGTACCACGGCGCCGTGTGAATCAGATCATCACGTAGTTCAAGGGATAAATCTGAAGGAAAGAAATAAACATTTTTTGAAACTTTCATTCATTGGATAAAATACTTTTAATTTCATGAGAAACTTCAGTACATTTTTGAAACCTTAAAAACTATAAAAGACTTAAGACACACTTTCTTGGAAATGTAAAAGCTACAGTGGACGTGGACAGGATTACAACAGGAAAATAAAATACAAACTTGAGAAATATCAAAAATACATCAGTGCTTCCATTGCTTCAGGCACCCGTGGGGCATCGTTCGACCTTGCCACAGGCCTGCGTGCTATATCTTGTTGGAGGCGGTAGAGGTCGTCCATTATCTTGTGGACGAAGATCATTACCGTTGAGAAGAAGGTGGTCCGAGTCATGTCTTCGCATTCCTGGCATTTGGTGACAATGTAATCAGCTATCTCCCGGACCTTTTGTCTGATAATACCTTTCTCCTAAAGTAGACACCCGATCTGCTGAGATCTCGCCTCTAAAGCTTGGGCGTCTTTGTGAGTCTGCTTTTTCCATTGTCGCAATTCTTCTTCCAACTGGGCTATCATGTCATAACACTGTTCTCTTTCTGCCTTAAACCTTTGTGCTTGTTTGGCCATCTCGTTTTCAAAGGTGGCCATTCTTTCTTTCAAACCCAGAACTTCTTGGTCGTGCTTTCTCTTCAATTTTTGCACGAATTTTGCCCTTTCTTTGGCATTCTTTGCCAATTTTGCTCGGCTTTGTCCAAATTGTTTCCATAGCTACACAACTTTTGCCTGAGACTGGTGACAAGTCTTTCGTCGGCTTTACTTCTTTCGGAGTTTTCAATGGCTATCCTCATTTTCTGAATTTGCGCCCTGAGGGCTTCATTTTATTTGTTCAGCCTGTTTCTTTACCCTTCGGCCGCAGTATTTTGTAAAGTGTTTTCAAATTTGAGTTCTCGGATCTGGGCCTCCAGTTTACTTATTGTGGCCCGGTAGTTGTTTTCCTTTTCTAGCCAACCCCAATGTTCTTGTGTTTTCTTAGTAAAATGCTGTACGTGAGGTCTTTTCGCAGGTCGCTCTGGTTCTTGGTGCTCTCGGCCTCTTCTACCATACCAAGAATTATAGTTTGGCTCTACTTCCCCTTGAGATAAGTTTCTCACCCGAGTCTGAGGGTCTAAGAATCTACACTGGTTCCAAATCTGACGGACCCTGTTTTCCGGAAACGTAGCTCTCGGACACACTTCAATGGCTTGTTGGCTTAAGTCCTCATCATGTGGAATGCCTTGTTGTCTACCCAGTTGCCGTAAGATCCGATGTGGGGCATATGGATGGATACTCCGCAGACCCATTAACAAAAGATAGCACACTTCAGCGGACATATTAATAACCTCGCCGACAGGGAGCCATCCGAAAGTCTACTCAATTCGGTCGGCGGTCAATGAACTCAGATGTGAGTGCCAAGCTTCTGTTCCCTCGGGAAATTTGTGGCCTTCTACCCGAGTATTGTGTTCTTCAATACAATTCAGACCGGTTAAACCATAGTTTGTGTAACCTGGGCGGTGACAGAGGTGCTCGATCATCCAAATCTGTAGGAGCAGGTTGCACCCTTCAAAGAACTTTCCCCTTGACTGGCAAATTGTTAGGGCACGGTAAATTTCGGCTAAGATCATTGGTATAAGAGTTCCATTGTTCTTTTTTGTCATGAAATTCGCCATCCCTACCAGTACGATGTCTATCAGTCCGTCACCTCGGGGGCAGATTAAAGTGCCCAGGAATGCTACCACAAAAGCTAACCCTCTAGGGGCTTCCCATTTAGCCTGGTTCTTGTGGTGAGTCAGACCGGTATTTTCAGCTTCATAGCCCCGAGGATCTCCATACCGTTTGTACAGAAAATAGAAAGTGCAGAACCCTTCAGCCAGGTGTGATTCTTGAGTGTCACGACTAATGTTCAAAAGATCCAAGAACTTGTGTGGAGTTACCGCCCTGGGTGCCACCGGATACCGACTTCTAAGATTGTCACTGAGACCAGCATACCCCGCTATTTCCTCTAGCGTGGGTGTCAACTCAAAGTCTGAAAAGTGGAACACGTTGTGGGCAGGGTCCCAAAATGACACTAAAGCTTCGACGATATCCAACCCCGGCTTGATTTTTAGAAGGCCAGTGAGTCCGCCCAAAGCTTTTATGGCAGATTTTCTACTAACTTCCCCCAGGTCGCTCCACCACATATGGAGTCCCACGGGAATTTCCTCGACATCCCTAAAGGGAGTGTTTTCAATTGTATTCATCCTGAACATTTGTTTGAATGTTTTGATTAAGAAAACAAAGTCAAACAAGGTTTTGGTTGAAAAAAAGTGTCATTTTTGCAAAAGTTTTGTAATTTTAAAAAAGAAATGGACCGTCTTTGCGAATACGCACCCTCAACACTTCGGGTAGGAAGCTTTTAGGGCTGTGCTCGCTAATTGGGCCGATTTTTTTCCGAAAAGACTATAAGTGACTATTCTTTGCAAAACCAGTTTTCCGGCGTCCCGTTGGGACAATTGGCTATTTTAGGCAAGAACAACATCACCTAATTTTGCGACCGTGTTTTCTATCTTGGTTTTGAAAATAAGGTTGGACCCGATGAGGGTTGCCTACGTATCTCACATCTGGTGAGAATCAAACAGTGCGTAGTTCAGGAAATCTCGACACAATTTTGAAAAATATGCACCGACTTACTTTATTTCGAAATAGTATTTTCAGAAATTTTGGCAGAGTTTCGGGATGACCTCGAATATCGGGTTCTTTCAAAAATCGGCTAAATCTCCTATTCTATTCCTCTCTTGGTTTTTCTGTCATCTCTTTTCTTTTCTTCCCTTTTTGTTGTTTATTTCACTTTTATATAGCCGGTCAACAAATAATCCATAACAAAATGTTGTACATATAGCAAGTAGGATGCATCAGGATAGTCTTTCATTTTGGGTTCACCTGTCCTAGACGGACCCAACCCCTGTGTTGAGTCCCCTAAGTCAAATGCACGTGATGCAAATAAACGTTCCTACTAGGGATCCGGCATGAGGCTATGTCATACTAGGTTTATACCCTGGGGTTATGTTCTAGACAAGGCTTACCCGAGCGGACAACTCGAGCCGAGGTCGGGGCAGCGTACCGGGAATACAGAAGCTTCACCGGCTTTGCAACTTGTCCGTACCTCATTCTAAAATTTGGATGATTCTAACAGAAAAGAAGTCACATGAAGTGCACACTTCCCAGATGATTTAGAAGACTTAAAGAGAAGAAGGGTTTCAGCACAGTTTTATACGCAGTTCAAATAATATCAAAGCGGTAAATGCGGCAATTAGCATATAAGGTTTAAACATGTAAAATCAGATAACGAAAGCCAAAATATAAAAGTTTATTCTAAGCTCGAATTCTTGAACCCTGAACCAGAGATTCTGGGTTCTAAATCCCCAGCAGAGTCGCCAGAGCTGTCACACCTCCTTTTTCACTACCCCCGGATTAATGAAGGGGTAATGAGGGAGTTTTTCCACTTCAAGTGACATTGTTCAGATTTGGGATTTATTTTAGTTTTTTAGAGTCGCCACCCGTATTGTTGACGATGTTACGGGACACCGATTTTATTTAAAAAAATCCCAAACCGAGGAAATTTGACTCTGTTTTGATTTGTCTGCGACCAGAAATCCGAGTAAGGAATTTTGTTAACCTGGGAGAAGGTGTTAGGCATTCCCGAGTTTCGTGGTTCTAGCACAGTCGCTTAACTATTATTGTTTGGCCTAAATTATCCGATTATTTACGTGTTCTAGCCTATTGTATACTTAAAACTCTTTGAAATTTAGCCGCTTTTGATAAGTATGGATTTATCTTGATAACAAGTCACGAGAACGTGCACTTGTTATGCTTTTGAACGTATTACGATTACGTCACATGAAATGCACCCGTAACCGCAACACATGATTTTATTATGATTTGAAGTTTGAAGACGGGGACATGAGTTGTCGAACCCGAGTGTAGCTTACGTAATCAGGACTATTGGTCATGACAGTTTATAGTGCCTATTTGAAGCAACATTCGATTATTCCTTATGTTTTCTATTTTTGAAGGAGCGTTTTAGTTTTTAAGATCAATTGGGACGTTTATGGATTTCTCTTGAACAAGTCACAATGGCGTGCACTTGTTGTTTTTGAGCACACGACAAACACGTCACATGAAATGCACCCGTGGTTGCTATGTGCAATTTTATTAGTTGTTTGGAGTTGAGGGTCGGGGGCACGAGTTGCCACTCCCGAGTGTAGGTTATGGTAATTTGAGATAATACTTGATTCTTTACGAATTTCAAACTTAAAGTATCTTTCTACCTAGAGGGTTGCCTAAGAATGAAATTCCTTAGCCTAGAAGACAACATATTTTGGGCTATGGCCACATTTTAGCCCTAATTTATTCTAAACCTTTTGGCCAATCCTAATTCTGCTTAATTGCAAAAAGGTAGAGACTATACAACTATAAAGGGAATCGTGTCCTCACATAGAGAAAGTCGCAATACTGATTTGCAAGTCACTTATTTAAGGAGTCAAATGAACACATATAGCTATGGTGTTGTTTTTAACAGATTTTTTTACCGATTCCAAATGACCTAAATTCATGCTATTTAATTTCATATCTACTGAGCCTTGTTTGAGAGTGTTTACACATGTTACGATGTTGCAAACTCAGAAAATTCAGAACATATAAGACGAATTGAAGAGGCAGATTTCTATTTGCATCTCTTAAGAGTCACTCGATATAGAGCACTTATTTTGAAATCTTAGCAAGTGTTTACAAGTTTCATACAAGAGCCTTTGAACTATAAACTTTATACCTATTCATTAGACAATTCGTTTTGGAGACGAAAAAGATTTTCTTTTTGTTGTTTTGTAAATCAAAGGAATTTTGTGAAACAAATATTTTCAAACCTATAGTCCTCAAGATGAACTCGCTTCTTATACGTTTATATTGAGATTGTACAAAAGGGGAGGTTTTTTTGACCATAATCAAACGATTACGATAATTACCAACATGAAAAGCTGACTTAGTTTCACGAAATGGAAAAGGCATAAACCGAATATAATTTTAGTTCAGTCCCTTCTTTACAACTAGTACAAAAGAAAACTAGTTTATTACATTCTTGTTTCCTGCTGTACATTTACAATAGTAAAATATAAAATAACAACAAATGAGTAATGTAAATTCGCTGCTGCTCATGTGCGAGCTAGCAACCCCTTCACGTCTTCAGCTTGTGTTTCCACAGAACTTTGGTCGCTTTAGGCATTCTCTAAGGAGTGAATCTGACCATTTATAGGTTCAGATCCCCTTCCTTGATGCCTTCTCCCCAGTTTTTACTCTTTACATAACAACCTGACCATTAAGTATTTGTGCATTTATTAAGGGGTGAATCTGACTATTAGAAAGTCAGATCCATCCACCCTAATGCAGATTATTTCCTAATATGAAACTGTGAGTATTAACCACACATTTATGCACATGTAATGTGAAACAAACAGCAGATGCCAGCAAGAGGAGTACTAACATCAAGACAACACTTATCATTATCATACCAATAAACATCCAAATTATCACATTTTGTACAAAACAGAAGAAAGAACTTCAGTTACCAAGAGCAGCCAGTTTTACACAGCAAGTAGAGGATAAAGGTTCAAATCCAAAATTTCATTAAACAAATGAACTGTTACATACCTTTCAGAGAGAAAATATAACAAAAGAGAACTTGACCAAATAAAGGTCAAGTGAAGATGGTGGTCAGCAAAGAGAAAGAAGATCTCAGCAGCAACAAACAACTGAATCCCCCAGTGACAACCAAAACCCAAGAAATCTTCTTAGAAAAAAAACCCAAGTAAGAACTCCTTATGACTCTTCAAATCGAAAATACCAGAAAGAAATAGACAAAGAGAAGCTGAAAGACGAGATGCTGATGAATTCTCTTTTAGAAAAGATTAACAGATTTCTTTTTCTATGCTTTCCTTTTTCTACTAATGTTTTTTTTGAAGTTTTTTACTGTTTTGAGCAGCAACTGCTCTTTTGAAATCTTTTTCCTGAGAGTGACAAGACCTATCTTTATATATAGGCTGTATAAGGGTCAGCATATTGGGGGAATATTCTCCCCTAAAATTTTGAAAAGCTGTCAGATAGTACAACACCTTTTAACAGCATTGGTACAACTGTTAGGACAACTGTCCATTCAGATTTTTACCCCTATTTTTTACCTCTGATTTTAGTTTTCTTTATTTTATTTTAGACCTTTATTTCTGTTCTAGAAACTTCTCAGGTAAGATCTTCCTAATTAATATCCCCAAACTACCTTGCAAAATTTCTGAAATTACCCTTGGTGTAACTAGGGTCAGGTCAATTGGTATTACTGTTAACTCTAGTCAACCATTTAGGATTTTAAATGACTTAAAGGTGAGACTGATTGACCTATTTCAACTCAAACCTGATTAATTGGACTTACTTAGTCATTTAGGATTCATATTACCTAATAAGACTTAATTAATTATTTTTACCTTTGGATTTCTTCCTTAAGCCTAACAGTAGCTTTGCATTTCAGATTTTACATAACTCAGACTCTCAAGTCATTAGGGCAGACAATGTTCTATGAGACAATTTCAAGTGAATACCATAGTTTAGGAAAGAGTTTCTCCTAAATGAAAACAAACAGGGTATTCATGACTATAACTGGGCAAACACAAGTGTGAAAAGTCGATGGAGTTCACTCAAAACAGTATACAAAGAAGTTTTATTAGGATTTCATGATTACAGAACACATCAATAAACATATAGCATAATGAACATGTCAGCATTACAAATATGGGAATCCATATGACATGATGCAGCAAATAAGCACATTCTAAGGCATGGTTCAATTTAGTTATCTATATACACAAAAATTATCAACAGTCTTTTGCTAATGAGACGGGTTCAGCAAGGCTTAGATCAAGTGTTATCCAGTCTAATTAAATAGTCGTTAACACAAATTAATTGCTAATACTAGAATAGTTAGAGATTGCTAGGAATATCAATTACTTTAACCAATGAGGACAACAGAAACACAATAGGCAAATTCAAGCTTATTAAGATGCCATGTGCAAGAGGAAATCAACAAAGAACACAATGTAAACTTGAACAATTACAGAATAAGGAGGGCCAATATTTACTGACCTTCTTTTGAACCAGCAAATAAAGGACTCGTTTAGCCGTTTTAGGAGTCAAACTCAGAACAAAAGAAAAAGAAAGAAATTAGAAATCAATGGTGATGCTGGATTGAAGGGTGAAATCAGAAAAACAGAGGGAGGATCGAAGAAGGGTTTTACCTGGGCATTAGGACGAAAATCAACCGCTAGCGACTAGAATCCCATGTCCATAGGTCATTGTGTTTGACCACTAGACAACAGACGCCCATGGTGAGACGTCGAGAAAGCTTCGTGCATGCTCAGATTTGATAGAGCATATGAGAGATTAAGCGGTTTTGTGGTTAATCTTGCAAGGTATGGGTTGAACGGAAAAGGGAATGGATGAAGAAAAAAGGATTGTGTCGGTTAGGGTTTTCAGATTCTCAGATCTGAAATAAATAGAAATCGGGTAGTTTTTGGTGAAAACTAATAGCGGGAGGTTGTTGAGGGTGAAGAGTAGGTTGTGGGGGTGAAATTTTGGCATAGTTTGGTTAAGCTCCGCCGCCGGAGGCGATTTTCGGCCGGCAGAGCAAGGCGGAGGAGTGGTGGGGGGGACGGTGGGACTAGCCGGTCTTTCAGAGAGAGATGAGAGACCAGTGGGGAGGTGGGTATTAGACTTTTATTTAACTGGGGGGGGGGGGAGTTTAAGAACAGATATATAGTTAATTAGTCCTTGGTTTAGGACCGTTGGATCAATGAGATTCAACGGCTGGGAGGGATCACTTAATGAAACAGGGTCGTAGATAACAGGAGGGGGCCGGCCGGGTTATGGGGTAATTGGGCCTGGGCAACTTTGTGTGTAGAGAAGGGATTGGGCCTGGGGTGCATTGGGTCAAAATTGGGGTTTGGGTAGTTGGCCCAACTAAATTTCAGCCTTTCAACACTTAATCCATCTAATTAATTTAAATAATTCTAAATAATTATAATTAGTTTTAGCCTAATTTCATCTAATTGTAACTTAATTAATGAATTAATTAAAAATGAAACTATTGTTAACACTCCTAATTATTTAAAAAGCAATTTTTGTAATTTTCCTAATAGAAATGATTGAATTAGACAACTAAGTATTAAATTGAAATAAAACTTACTTATGCAATTTAAAATATTTTTTGTTATTTTATAAAAATTTTAAAAAATAAATTATGACCATGCGATGCAAATAATTCACAAATAAACACTGAAATTCAACAAAATCTATAAAACTAATTTTTTTGTTGAATTTTGTAGGAGTATTTAGTAGGTGAAAAATCACGTGTTCACACTCATATTCCTTAAAATCTCTCCACCAATCCCACAACAATTGTGGTATCTGATCAACATTAAGAAAATCCGGTACTCTTTCTGACTTGGGCCTCTTTTCGGACTTACCTCTTTCTCCACTCATGGTGTACCTATTTATCCAGACACGAGATTAGATTTTAATCAAATATATTATTGACACAAAAAATTTAATTTCTCGGGTTTTGACTCTATAAAAACAAAAACCAAAAACCAAACTGTGGGACTAAAAAAAATTTGGTTAAATTAGTAAAATAATTATGAGAAAGAAAATAAGGCTCAAAATGACTATTCTTTTGTAAAAATAAGTGAACATAAAAACTGGTCTCTTTGACCATTTTGCATTTTGGAGGAAGGTTTTAAGGCTATTTCGACAAAAGGACCGAACACATGGACAAAATTGGTCGAAAGATAAAAACTGACAAAGTAACTATATTATTATTATTATTATTTTTTTACGGTAGAGAAAAAAAATAATAGTCCATATACACCTTTTTTATTATTATTTATATTTACTTAAAAATGGGGTTGAACCTGATGAAGGTTGCCTACGTATCTCACATACGGTGAGAATCAAATCCGCCTAGTTCGGTTAAAATAATTAAAAAAATATTTAGAAAATTGTGATTTTACCTACTAGAACCCTTCACTAATTATCAAAGACCTAGGAATTTTGACCCAATTTTTCCCATGATTTTGATATTTTTAAGAACAAAATTAGTTGAATTCCATGAGAAATTGATAATTTAGAGAAGTAGTCACCCACCTTAGATGATAGTGGCTTTGGACAACCTTTTCTCCCAGCTCTAAGATGCTTCAATGGAGTTTGGAAATTGGAAATGAGGAAGAAAGCTCGTAACTGGGCATTTAAATACTGCCCAGGAAAACATTCACTGCGATCGCATCATCAGGCCTGCGATCGCGGAGAACAAATGACCCTGGCCCTCGAGAAGCACTATG